>WNHD01015320.1:0-11494 GCA_011057455.1 Ganaspis sp. Gsp50 | reverse complement strand
TTATAAAAGTATTGTAGATTTGCACCTCAATGTGGTATTCCCCCGATTAATACGAAGGTAATTCTGATTTGACCACCGATATGGTATTCCCCTGGATTTAGTATTGTAGATTTGCACATAGATAGGGTATTCCCCCGCATGTTATACAAATATCTCGATTTGCAGTTCGATACGGTATTCCCCCAATTATGTAAAAATCTTTCGCATTTGACATTGATAGGGTATTCCCCCGAATTGAATAAGAATATTTCAGATCTGCCCACTGATACGGTATTATTCCCCGAATAAATTAGAAATAATTCAGACAGACCTTTTCATTCAAATACTCGTGTCTTCTTTTATTTCATGTATTACTGCTTATGCAGGAGAAAGACACAAACAGCAAGATGAAAAGGTCTATTAGCTAATGATTATGATTTATTTCCTAATAATCGGAGAATGTATATTCAGAATAATTATTATAGTTCAAATTGTAACGAATTATTCAGAGTATTTTCAAAAACACTATATCAAAAATATTATAAGGAGGTTATGTTTTTAAAATAAGTAAAGAAACCAATAAAAAAAGGATCAAATTAACCAGTAAAATAAATCTTTAATTATATTCAGTCACAGCTGTCAATTATTATAAATTACGTATTTACAGTAATTGATGTCTTTTCGTACACATTAATTCTAATTTATAAAGTATAAATAAACTTTGTACATACAACGTAAAATGATCTTATAACAATTTTCCATCAATTGATACCTAGTTGAAAAAATTCAAATAATAAAATGCTCAGAATTTCTGAGTTTCAATCTCAAAATGCAGGACTAATCAAAGAAAATACTTTTCAATTGTTGTTCGCACAGTCTCTTAACTTCATCTGTAAAATAGAATAAAGTTATCAATTATTAATCGAGGAATATTATAAAATATTTTTAATATTAAAAATATAATAAAATAAATAATAAATAATAATAAAATATTTTTAAAATTAAAAATATTTTTATTGTCAATTATTTTTAAAATTAAAAATATTTTTATTGTCAATTATTTTTAAAATTAAAAATATTTTTATTGCCAATTATTTTTAAAATAAAAAATATTTTTAGTTGTTAAAATTTTTATTCTTTAAATATTTTGTTTTTTTTAACATTAATAAGTTAAATAATTAATAAAATAATTAATAAATTGCAAATTGTAATTGAATTATTGACTCCGAGAGGTAGATAATTATTTTTTAATTATTTATAAATTATTGTAATTCTATGAATTTTTGTATTCCTTTTTATTTTTGTATTTTTGTATTCCTTTGTATTTTTTTATTTTTGTATTTCCTTCTTAATATTAATAATAATAATCGCCTTTATTAATAAATTATAAATGTAACAAAGCTTCCTCTTGAGGAAGCAGAAGTCATTTTAATTAACTTACCATCAATTTCTATTATACTAGCATTCTTTTGCTGAAGAACGACATAAAATTCTCTCAAATTTGAAAATTCTCTCAAATTTGATACTTTTCCTACAATCCAATAATCGCTCATTGTTTTTATAACGACCTCGCCAGTTTCATTTATTCTGCAAAATCACACACAATTAGTTATAATATAGTAGATTAAATATAGAATTCTTCAATCTTTAATTAGTTTAACTCAACAGACATTTATTTATAAACAATTTTTCGCGTTTTTTAAAATTTTTATGTATTGTTTTCTAAAAGGTAAAATATTAGGAATAAAAATCAAACAGGGAAAACAATAGATAAAAAATATGATAAATAAAATAAATACAAGAAATAAAAAATATGATAAATAAAATAAATACAATAGATAAAAAATATGATAAATAAAATAAATAAAAATATTAAAAAAATCTATACCTGCTCGTGTCGTTGTTAATATCGGTAATGATCCTCAGGACTTCGGGAGTTGTTAAAACATTCGAGCAACGTCGATTATCGAAATGAATGGTGCTCTTATAAGCCAAATTAAGCTTATTAAAATACAGATACTTAGGATTCGAGTCTGAATTAATTGTTATGTGTTTCGAGCACTGATCCGCTACGGAACTAACTAAAGTTGTTAATTGTGGTCCAAGAAATGCGTCTAAACTTTTGTAAAATTCAGGGAGTGGACTCGTTTTGCTTTCTACGAATAAACAAACGGTCGCACTCAGTGCTCGATAAACAATTAAATAAAGAGATGTTGCTTTCGTTGAATAATTGATAAAAACTTTCGGCAGTTTCTTCACATCGTTCACACTCGAAGGGCCCGTGACAAATCTGAAATTTTCACAATTTTAGCACTCTTGATAAATAATGATATTAAAATTCGTAACGTTTTCTTCGTAGAAAAAAATGTAGAAAAAAAAACAAAAACTAAAATGCAGCTTTTTGTTCATTTAATCGCGATTTTAGTAATTTGCCAACTTTGTAAAAAGATGCAAAATAGAATCATGGAAAGTTGCGAATGAATATTTTAAAAATTCAGAAAGAGCAATAAATTGATTTTTCATTTTTCGTAAAAGAAAAAAAAACGCTGTGAACTTCAGCGTCATAGGATTTTTAGTTTTAAATTTAGTTTAATTGTTTAATTTAATTTTTTAATTTAATTTTTTAATTTAAATTTTTAGTTTTTTTTTAGTCTTTTTTTTTAGTTCTTTTTTTAGTTTTTTTTAGTGTGGAAAGAATTTTGTGATTCAATTACAGTGACAAATGTAGAATCTCCAGTGACAAAAATTTAGTTTTTGTACCAGTGTTAAAATTTTCGTACTGGTTGCAAATTTGGAATTTGCATTTTTTGTAGAAAATTTTGTTTCTTTTTGTAATTTCAGTACCTGTTACGAATTTTCATTTGAGCAAACTTTGCGGATGAGAAATAAATAAAATATATTTACTTTCCGTAGTGCGATGTAGTGAAAGGAGAAGAGGAATTTCTTGGTATTGAGCCTCCTTCGAGTTCTTTTTCCAAATGAGCAGGCAAAAGGGTGCTAACTAAATAATTGTAAACTACTTGCATGTCGTCTGGCTCCAATCCACTCCTTGTAAAATGGCAAAAAAATGAAAATTGATTATTCGAATTACAAATGATCTACATTTCTTGTTGCAAAAATTTATAGAGATATTGAAAGAAGAAAGAAAATGATTCAAATTTTTAAAATTATGTTAATGAAGAAAAATGATTCAAATTTTTAAAATTATGTTAATAAAGAAAAATGATTCAAATGTTTAAAATTATGTTAATAAAGAAAAATTATTCAAATTTTTAAAATTATGTTAAAAAATGAAAAATGATTCAAATTTTTAAAATTATGTTAATAAAGAAAAATGATTCAATTGTTTAAAATTATGTTAATAAAGAGATTAAAATAATTATAATATTATATAATAATATTATTAATTTAAAATTTAGGAATTTAAAAAAAATTAAATATAAAGTTTAACAAGGTCTTGATTTAAAAAAAATTAAAATGTCCTGATGTTTAAAAGAATGGTTTTGAATTTTTATTTTATATGTAAAAGAACGTTTTTAAAAAGTGTTACTAAAATTGCTGACATCATTCATAGTTCGGTTCATTCATAGAATTGAAAATTAGAAAAAAAAACAAAAAGGAAAAAACATGAAAAAGCAAAACAAAAATAGACAAAATTAAATAATGACAACATACCAGACAAGTTGATCGTTGTACAAAAAAGCGGAGTATTTAACTAATGGAAAAGTAGCTTCTAGTAAATTCATAAAACACTGAACTCGAAGAAAAGTTGCCTTGTCCAAAGGCAGAAATTGAAGTCCTTGAAATATATCGAGAATGTCGCTGTTATTCAATTTTAGTGACAGCAAATACTGAAAAAACAATAATTAAAAAAGAGAAAAATACTTTTTTATTTTTTGCACGCTTCTTTCATTTTTGTAAGTTTCTTTTAATTTTTTTCTGCAAGATTCTTCCATTTTTTTGTAAGTTTCTTTCATTTTTTGGTACGTTTCTTTCATTTTTTGTACGCCTCTTTCATTTTTTGAACCTTTATTTTATTTTTTGCATTTCTTTTATTTCTTGCATGTTATTTTTTTTCTTAAGCTTCGTTCTTTTCTTGTACCTTACTTTCATTTTTCGCGCTCTTTTATTTTATTTTTTGCAATTTTCTTTAATTTATTGTATTTTCTTTTAGTTTTTATACTTTTATTTTTCATACCTTTATTTTGTATACTTTTAGTTTTTATATTTTCATTTCTCGCTCTATTATTTTTCAATCTAAGTTTCAACTCGTCCATGAAGGATTTAGATAAAAAAAATTGCATAAAGATATCAATCATAAAAGAAGTGTATAAAAAATGAAAAAGAACGTAATAAATTGGAGATTTTTGAAAGGTAATTTGTGTAGCAAAATGCTTGGAACATAGCAAAGTAAAATTCCGTACTTACCCTTGAATAAAAATGATCAAGCTTGTGTTTCAAGAGGATTACTGAACCGCAGTCGGGTTCGTTTAATATTGTTTCAAAGGAACCCATAAAAAGGCGAAATATGGTATAAGTTTGTTTGAGAATCGCTTGACAAACGCTACTTGAAACTTCGTCATATTGATACTCTGGATATTCATTTCCATCCTTCTCTTTCATTATAAAAGGCACACCAACTATCTGTTCGTTAAAAAAATTAATTAAGAAATTCGTTAATCATTGTTTTCTTTTCTTTTCTTTATTTTTTCTATTTCTAATTCTTTTATTCCTTATTCTTCTATTCCATATTTTCTTACATTCTTCTATTCTTCTTCTATTTCTCATTCTTTAATTCCATATTTTTATACATTCTTCTATTCTTTATTCTTCTATTTTTTATTCTCTTACTCTTTATTCTTCTATTTTTTATTCTCTTATTCTTTATTCTTCTATTTTTTATCCTCTTACTCTTTATTCTTCTATTTTTTATTCTCTCATTCTTTATTCTTCTATTTTTTATTCTCTCATTCTTTATTCTTCTATTTTTTATTCTCTTATTCTTTATTCTTCTATTTTTTATTCTCCTATTCTACATTCTTCTAATCTAAATTCTTCTATTCCTTATTTTAATATATTTTTTTCAATTCTTACCTCTTACCTAGTATTGTTTAATTTAATTCAATTACATTCGTTTCACTATTTTGTTTCTTGCATTTCAAAATACAAAATTATGCACGAGTAAATATTATTAATTAAATTCTAAAAAATACAAATTGATGAAAATCTTGTAAATAAATCAACTTACCATTACCATCCAAAATTCTGGCTCCGGTTGATAATAAACTTGTCGAGTTTTTTGTGTATGACAATAATCGCATTTTTGTCCAGGATTAAAAGACCTGTGAATTAAAATTATCATAAGAAACTTAATCTCAGAACAAAAACAAAAGAAACCACATCCTCATTTTTTTCAATTTTATGTGTCAAATAAGAATTCCTTTCATGTACCAACAATGGTGATTTATTAAAAATTATTTAGAGTGTAGAGTTCCTATCGAATTAAATGATGCGTAAAATAAAACGTAATTTTTTATTTAAAGGTATAAAGTACAGAATTTCGTAACAAAGGAGAGATACAAAGCTTTTTTTGATTTAGTTAATTTACAATGAAAATAAAACAATTTAAGTATAAACAATATCGGATTACAAATATTCACACAGAAATAAAGTTTCGAACGTGGAATCTATGTGCTTAATTATCTCATCCATTTTTAAAATTATCGAGCGATATTGTAGCTTAAACAATAATGGATGCAATATTTGCAATAAGGTAATGTTTTAAGTAGTTCTGCGTAGAATTTTGATGATAAAAAAGTAAAGAACTTTTTATAATCATTTTCGTAATCTGGTTAAATTCATAATCCGGTTTACTATAATTTATAAAATTAAAACTTACTCTGTAAATTTAATTATTGCTTCACTCAGGCCTATATTTCTAATCTGTGTGTCCAAATCCGTTTTTGGTGGATGATAATAAAGAATTTTGTTTTTTTCCTGTAAAGAATAAACGCTTTTTTAAACAACTGAAAATTTAAAATCAATGCAAACTGAAAATAAATACTGAAAATAAAAAGTACAAATGTATAAAAAGTACAAATGAATAAAAAGTACCAATGAATAAAAAGTACAAATAAATAAAAAGTACCAATGAATGAAAAGTACAAATGAATAAAAATTACAAATGAATAAAAAGTACAAATGAATGAAAAGTACAAATGAATAAAAATTACAAATGAATAAAAAGTGCAAATGAATAAAAAGTACAAATAAATAAAAATTGTATCTTATTGTCGAAAGCTTAGATATTTATTTACTGAATCTATACTAAATTATGAGTCTTTATTCTAATTTTACTTTTTTATATATACACTTTATACTTTAATTTTACGCTTATTGTATGCAATTCTCGATTACTCAAATAAATAATATATTTATTCAATTTTGCATTAATAAACAACATCGCAAAAATATTAAAAAAAGAACTTGTCAAATTGCTGTCAACAAATAGTTTCGTAAATGTATTGCCTGGAAATAAAATATAATAATTTGCAATAATTTTGAAGATAAAAAATAGATATTTAAATGGTTTTTCAAGCTTACCTCTCCTTCTTTTTCAGCGTAGGTACTATTAAAAACATAAAAATGTTGTAAAGTCACTTCAGGCTCGGACATATTTTAGGTTAGACTGCAGTGAAAGTGAAAACAAAGGGCAAATTTGACATCTGGGAGTAATTTAGTGATTAAAAGTTTTTTTTGCAAATATTTCAATTGATAAACAGGAACCTTATCCCATCAATTTACTGTGGTTCCTCCCACAATTTAACAAGGTTAGAAAATCTGTCAGATAAACACTTTTGCAAATTCCTCAATTTTTGAGGTTAGGTTGGCTGATTCCTAATTCTCTTAATTTTAAGTTATCACAAAAGTCGACGAAAATTTTTGCTTGAATCGTTTCTTTTGAATCTATAGAAATTTGGAGTTTCTTTTTCAACTTTTACGTGCGTAGCATATTTTTTAAAAAAATATTTTCTGGTTTTTGCAACTTTTTCCCGCTAAATTTTTAAAAATTGTTTATTTACAGGAAGTAATAACATTTATTTGTAATGAAGCAATTTACAGTAATTCGTTTTATTTTTAATTTACAAAAAAAAGAAAGAAATATTTTCAACTCAATGTTTAGAAAAATAATAATAAAAACTAGATTATTGTTAATATAATAATTATATTTAGGCCTAATTATATTATATTTCATATTATTATATTCATATATTATAATCATTATATTATTTCATACTATTTTTTAGCTCTTGAATATTGTGACAATTTTATCATTATTTTTTCTTTTTATTTATTTCTTTTATTTTCATTATTATTTTTTCTGAAATATAATACATTAAGAAATTTGGGATTTAAAAATTATTGAATCAAATGAAATATAAACTATGAACAAAAAATCATTTAATAACAAGAGAAAAACTATTACACGAAATTTATTATTTTGACAAAGGTACTCGTTGACTTATAAACAAATTTCTCCTGAAACGAAAAATCGCTAAATTTTCCTCAGCGACGTCCAATTGTTTTTAAAATCTATTTCTTCATAAATAATAATTTTATTCTATATTACACATATTTTACATGTAACTGTAAAATAAGAAATCCACGGAGTTTCTAAAAATAGAAAAACAAACCATTTCTTTTTAAAAAAATATTGATTTCATGAAAATTCACTTTCATAATGGATGATTTGGAAGAAAAAGAATCGAAATTTTCTTTTTTTACATTCATCTAAAAAGTTAATTGATTTCAACCAGAATTTTAAGATTTGATAAACTCGTTCTAATTCAAAATTATCAAAACGTGTTTTCAAATAATAGAAAATTATATATTATTTGTAAATAATAATACAAAAAATTATAATGTGTTACATAAATAATAAATATAAGTAACATATTTCATAAATAATAAATAAGAATAATATATCTCATAAATAAAAAATATGAATAATATATTTCATAAATAATAAATATAAATAATATATTTAACAAATAATAAATACAAATAATATACTTTTTTAAATGTTTCTTTTTTTAAAAAATGACGATTCTTTTTCTTCGTGTACTAAATTTTTGACCCGTACAGTTTGATTGAAATAAAAACTAGATTTTTCTATAGCGAAAAGCGAGAAAACGTGAATGATGAAAGAACTTGAGTTAATAATTATCGAATTGTAATTCTTACTGCTAATTTTTTTGTCCCTTAAATTTTGGTGCAGAAGCTCTATTTCTAAAGCAATACGCTTCAACTACTTATATTCAATAATTGTACTAAATCGATCTCCTAAAATTATAAGAGAGAGTTAATTGGCATCTAAATCGCAAACACTCTTCCTTCAACTCTCATTCCATTTGACAGCTATTGTAAAAAATGCACCACACGTAAAATAACTTACAAAAAATTCACAACTCTAAATTGACGCATCATTTATAAATAATCACATCATTTATAAATAATCACAATATTCATTAAAACCAGCAATTCCATGTAAAAATAAATTTAGCACATCTCAGAGATTTTAATAAAATCTGCCCTCTTTTAGAAAAAAATCCAAAAGAATTTTTTAAACAATCAGAACTAAAATTACAATTTCTTTTTTCAACAAATGTTTACAATTTCTTTTTTTAACAAATGTTTACAATTTCTTCTTTTAATAAATGTTTATAATTTCTTCACAGATATTTTTGAATGTATAAAAAACCAAAAGATTTTTTAGTCTTAAAAATCCTTTACGTACGTTAGAAGATTTCGAAAATTTCATTAAAATCGCCGAGTTCCAAATTTATTCGGATCACATGAAATTGCTCAAAATCGTCTGCATCATCAATTTTTAATTCACAAAAAAATTGACTAGAAAGCTAACAAAATTACGTTTGTAAATAATTTTCATCTTTGCAATAATTACAAATTGCAATTGCAATTTTTGATTACAATTTGCAATTACAATTGATAATTAAAATTTGCAATTACAATTGATATTTAAGATTTGCAATTACAATTGGTAATTAAAATTTGCAATGAAAATTTGCAATTACAATTTGCAATCACAATTTGCAATATTGCACTTTAAATATTTCAAAATTAACAATTCAAAGTATTGTTCATAAAAATAAAACAATCGAAATTATAATTAGCTAAATCGATTGAATCACAGAGGCAGGAATTTTTCTCGATTCCTGAAATTTAATTATTTTCATTGCCTTAAGCCCTTTTAAGATTCTTCGAATTTCGATCCCAGGATATTAAAAAAATAATCGTCATTGAAAGCGATGTTTTGAGGGACGAAATCGTCAATCGGCGAAGCAAAAGCGAAATTGCCGAAAAAGCTTCGATGCCTTTCGTTTTGCAAACGATTGAAAATCCAGGATTAAGACAAAAGAAAATATTTCAGACACGATCAGAATCGTGGCGGAAATGTTCAATTTTCTACAGTAGAATATTAAGAAACGCGTCTACTTTTCTAGCATGGCTGTACAACAATAAACGCGTTTTTCTACAAACGCAAAAAACACACTATCAACATTCGCACCATTTTGAAATGTAATAACAAATTGCTAAAACAAAAAAGGACCGAATTGTTTAAATTCAGCTTTTCTCTCCGATCATCGTTCCAGCTTTTTCGTCGATAAACTTAGAACCGCAGAAAAATACAATAATTATAAATAGGATAATTACAATTACGTTAATTATAAATCTCGATAATTGTAAATGCGATAATTATAAATTTCGATAATTGTAAATGCGATAATTATGAATGCGATAATTATAAATACGATAATTATAAATGCGATAATTATAAATACGATAATTATAAATACGATAATTATAAATACGATAATTACAAATAAATATAAACAATAGATGGAACAAAAAAATATAAACAATAGATGGAACAAAAAAATTTAAAAATATAAACAATAATGAATATGAATACGTTTCAACAAAAAACGTATGCATGAATTTTAACAAAATTATTACTTAAAATTGAACAAATTTTAACAAAATTCTTACTTAGAGTTGAATAAATTTTAACAAAATTATATCTTACAGTTCAATACATTTTAACAAAAATCTTACTTAGATTTGAATAAATTTTAACAAAAATCTTATTTAGATTTGAATACATTTTAACAAAAGTCTTACTTAGATTTGGATAAATTTTAACAAAACTCCTACTTGAATTTGAACAATTTTTAACAAAATTCTTCCTTACGGTTGAATAAATTTTAACAAAAATCTTATTTATAAAATTAAACAAATTTTAACAAAAATCTTATTTATAAAATTAAACAAATTTTAACAAAAATCTTAGTTATAAAATTAAACAAATTTTAACGAAATTCTTAGATATGAGTGAATAAATGTTAAACAATTCAACGAAAACTAGACTAGCGAGGAATAATATTAAAAAAGCAGTTTTTAAGAAAGATAGAAGAATTCTTGTGAAAATAAATTGGTCTTCGAAAGCAGACTGTGTATTATACGATCACTTTGAACACTTGATAATTTTCTTTTTATTGCTGTTGAAGCTGCTGCAAGAGAGGACAAACCTCGACAAGGGGAGTTCCGAGAATCTCTTGACAAACTTGATTCATATCTTGCTCCATCATTAAAGATGAGATTTGATCCTCTGTCAGCATTTCCACACTAAAAGTACAATATAATTGCTCAAATCAAAGTCTATATAATTTTTTATTAAATTGTAACATCTTTTCTTAAACTGAAACATTTTTTCTTAAACTGAAACATTTTTTCTTAAACTGAAACATTTTTTCTAAAATTGTAACATTTTTTCTTAAATTGAATCATTTTTGCTTAAATTGTAACATTTTTTCTCAAATTGAATCATTTTTGTTTAAATTGTAACATTTTTTCTTAAATTGAATCATTTTTGCTTAAAATGTAACATTTTTTCTTAAATTGTAACATTTGTAATTAAATTGAAATATTTCTTATTGAATTCAATCATTTGTTATTAAAGAAAAATCATTTTGACGTACATTTGTTATTAAATTGAAACATTTCTCATTGAATTCAATCATCTGTTAATTTTGTTATTAAATTGGAACATTGGTTATTTAACTAACACATTTGTTATTTAACTAAAACATTTGTTATTAAATTAAAGCTTTTTCTGCCTTCAACCTAAAATTTCCTGCCCTTATTAAATTTCCTTTTTTGATTTTAAAACTGAAGTTTTCCATTAATTATAAAATTCACATTGGGTGTTTCAAAAGAAAGTAAGAGTGAAAAGATACCTCGCCAAACTTTCGCTATCTGAAATTTCTTCATCAGCATTGAGGTAGGTCATTGTTTTTTCTAACGGACTCGGCACTTTTTTGCCTTTGAGTTCCGTTTTTTCGAATCTATCTCTACTCTCTTTGTCCTCGACTGTTTTCGGCTCGCTGCAACGTCTTTCCGTAAGACTAGATATGTTCAGCATCATCATCCCGTG
>WNHD01015313.1:0-12114 GCA_011057455.1 Ganaspis sp. Gsp50 | reverse complement strand
ATTTGGACACTTTTAATTCGTATAATTTTCATTTGTATAATCTCGTGTAATATTCATTTAAATAATTTTAATTCCTATAATTTTCATTTGAACCTTTTTCATTTGAAAGATATTTTCAATGATTGATGATCAAAAATCAAAAACCCCTGCTCGTCAAAATTCAAAACATAAATTCCTTAAAATGCAACAGCACAAAAATTGGATGACTTTCAAGCTGAAATATTTGTTTCGGGTTCTGGTGAGAAAAGTAGCCTAGTTAAGGAAGCTTGAAAATATTTCAAACTTCTTCCTGTTTACTCAAGATCTTAAGCCCCTAAATTCTAATCTAAACTTAAGTGAATACTCCGGCACAAGAAGATTCTTAACTCGGCATCCTGTCCAATGTTTCGAGTATTTGAAGAGGCTGTATAAGATGGCAAAATATCAAGATTAGATTATAGTTTCCGTGAATGGGATGTGACACGGAGATTCTTGAATAAACAGGCTTTAAATTTGCATTTGACGAATAGAGGAGAATTGCTCGCATTGTTAATGTGAATTGGAAAGGTGTAGGGTTCTATTTAATGCCATAAATATACGTTTTGCTTTGGCAAACGAGGGAGAAAGTACTTTAATGTACAGGTTAGTCTTTAGGCGCCACAGGGCCTAGACCGACGCCTGGCGTCTCACGCAACTGGTACTGTTCATGCATCCTTGACAATAATGTTTATAAATGCAGATATACCTCGGACAACGAAAACTCATCGTTCAAGAATGAGGGAATCTCCACAAGGATTTAATTGCACAGCTGATTTACATATGGAATTCTCTTCCCAAGACAAATATACTCATTTTACATATCAAGTACTTTTATACAAATTCCATTAAACAAAAGAAATCTAAACCATTTTACTTATTCAATGATTCATGTTCGAAAATGACACTCAACTTTGCAACCTTTATTTCTTTTATGAAAAAAAAAAAACAAATTTGTACCATTTTTATTTTTGAAGTTCATACACTGCAAAAAAAAATTATTTGATTCAAATAACCATTTACTTGTCCATTAACAAATAAATATTTATTTGAAACAAGTAATTATTATTTGAGTCTAATAATAGTAGTTGATTCAAATCGAGATTCAAATACAGAAATAATTTATTTAAATGCCATTTATTTGATTCAAGTAATAATTACTTGGTTCAAATAAATATTTATTTGATAATAGACAAGTAAATGATTATTTGAATCAAATAAATTTTTTTTTTCAGTGTACCAAGATCAATGAAAATACTCCCTTTAAACATTTTTTTTATATCACTTTACTCATAATGATCTTGAAAATGATTAAAAAATAAAAATAAGGAAACCTTGGAATTAGAAAATATTGAAGAAAATATCATTAAGGAATTCATTTAATATAAAATTGTAAATTGTAAAATTGTAAATTATAAAATTGGAAATTATAAAATTGGAAATTATGAAATTGTAAATTATAAAATTGTAAATTATAAAGTTAGAAATTATAAAATTGTAAATTATAAAATTGTAAATTATAAAGTTGAAAATTATAAAATTGTAAATTATAAAATTGGAAATTATAAAATTGGAAATTATAAAATGGTGTCATTAATTTACTATAAAATATCATTCACTAAAAGACATTTATTTAATATAAAATGCTATTAACCACAAAGTAAATTGAACATAAATCATTTTTTAAAGAAGGAAACAAAATTCTTAATTAACGTTAAAATTTTCTTTCTGATTTGGTGTAGAAATCGGTATTAAATAGATCTAAACTGTTAAAAGGTACTTATGAGTGTGGGCCGAGCCCTCAAATCACATAAGATTGAACCATTGAATCAGTAACTACCGTGTCAGTTAGTGTGATAACAGTGATAGAATGAACTAGAAATAATTCTGCGACGTCCATGTAAATGCCACTTCCTTGCACGCAACATTACAAAATGTGTTTTAAACCATATTTTATTATAATTGATGACACGTCTTGATTCTCAATTTGCTTAGTTCAAAAGAATGATACAAATTAAATCAAGGTAATTGACGACGCGTTGATAATTTACGAAAATTACAAAACAATTTAATATTCTCAATTATTATGTACTTTGCTTCATTATTTTTCTGTAGAGAAAACTTGTTACTTTAATAAACTAATTTTTTTGTAAAATTAGTATTTTATTATACTATTTACTTTCAACTGCATACTTTATTATTTTCATTGATATTTTATTTTTGTATCGCTTTGCTTCCTTATAGAGGAAGCATTATAATCGTGACGATTTTTTAGAAATTTTAATTGTACTTTTTTTAGACATTTTAATTGTACTTTTTTTAGAAATTTAATTGTACTTTTTTTTAGAAATTTCAATTGTACTTTTTTTAGACATTTTAATTGTACTTTTTTTAGAAATTTTAATTGTACTTTTTTAAAAATTTAATTGTACTTTTTTTAGAAATTTTAATTGTACTTTTTTTAGAAATTTTAATTGTACTTTTTTTTAGAACTCTTAACATACGTTTGCAATTTATTCGTAAATGGAAATGGAAAGAATATTATTTGGAATTTGTTAATATTTATAATATTTGTATTTATAATAGCCCCGAAAAAAGTCGCTTTCTGCATAAATTTGAAATATATTTATAATATTTATGTTTATAGTATATTTATTATTATGTAATTTATTTTTAATTTTGACTACGCTTTAAAATTTGCAATAGAATGCAAAAAATTCATAGTACATTTGTGTGATTATACAAAAGTTTCAATTAAATTTACTATTTTTTATTGTTACAGCGAAGCTTTACTGGCTTTACCTTCACTTACGGTCTTTAAGCAGGAAGCACTGTCTCCTGAAAATCAGCCCAACAATCCTAAGTAAGTAGGGTTTACTAAAAATCTTCGGTTTCTTCTTTTTCCGCTTGCTTCAATTATTCTTTGATTTTTGGTTTTCTACAACCTTCCAGCATTTTTAATCTTCTCGCAAAATCACCAAAGTGTTTTTGATTAGTGCTTTTTTCACAAATTGAAATCATGTTCTTCCAAACTGATTTTCCTTTTCTATCACTGTTCTCTAATTTAGTCTCATGTTTCTTCATTTATCCTTTCAGAGATCTTCTTTAAGATTTTACTGAATAATAAATTTATAAATATTCTATAAACTGAATAAACTGAATTTATAAATGAATATTCTGAATTTATAAATGTATTCTATGAACTGAATTTATAAATTAATATTTTATGAACTGAATTTATAAATCGACCCTGCCGAAGAAAACATTCGTAACTAAAATTTCCGAAAACAGAATGTATCAAGTATATTTTACTACTACTTCATGATTTTACATCTCTAGAATGTCGTATCTAAATTTAAACAAAGGATAACATTCGTTGAAGGTCGAATTATGTTTGAACAAATAAAAGCGATCAATGATTATTTATAAAAAAGGAGAAATAAGTTTTTAGATCAATTTATTTAAAATACAATAGTTTAAAACTAAAAATTCCAGATACAACATTCTAGAGATGTAAAATATACTATACACTCTGTTTTTGGAAATTTTAGTTAAGAATGTTTTCTTCGGGAGGGGCGAAATGAATATTCTATAAACTGAATTTATAAATGAATATTCTGTAAACTGAATTTATAAATAAATATTTTATAAACTGAATTCATAAATGAATATTCTATAAACTGAATTTTTTGTTCGAATGATGACCAGACTAAGTTATTAATTAATATCTTTTATTATTCTCTTGTTATGAATTTGAATTGCTAGTTGGACTGTACTTTTCGCATTATCTAGTGTTATATTTTTTTGATTGCAAAGTATAAACGGAAGAGAATTAACAATAAATAGAAATATAAAATGAGTGGAATATACCACATAAATTTCCAGTAAAACGAAAACAGATAGTCTCGCATCTTTCAGAATAATTTCATCTTTCATACTTTTCTGAATTCAGTCTTTATTTATCGGCGGGTTAACAAAGTTCGTATTTCTCAATTTGACGATTAGAAAGAATGCCATAGCAGAAAGTACACCTTTTAATGAAAATTATTGTTAATTAGTTTATTGAAGAGAGAATGGAGATTTTCTAATCTTTAGAACTATATTTTGGATAATCTGTTAAACTTTGGAACACATGCATTTATCGTTCATCAATTCAGATTAGGAATATTAATTCAAAAGCATTCAGTTTCAAGCTTTATTTCTTATTACGCTATTCTCGTATACAGAAGTGCTTTATCGGGTCTGTTAATAAAACCGTGAATCCAATGATAGAACTAGTATCAACTGAGTGTTACCGGTTCAGACTTCACAATTCTTTAATAACGTAATGTTATATCAATGTTTAAATGTGAACTTGAAATTAAATTGTTACTGAAAAGTGGTATTTTCTTGATGTCAATGTATGGTGACAAATGATTTTAACCCAACAGCATGAGGAGTCATCCAGAATTTAACCCTTCTGCTTCTTTATTCTATAGTCTTCTGTAAGTTTCATTTGCACTTTCATGGCTTTTTAAGAATATGGGTTTTACAATTTTATATGTTCTATAAATTTGTAGGTTCTGATTTTGTAAGTTTTAGCTTTGTAATTTCTAGCTTCGTAAGTTCTAACTTTGCAAGTTTTCAATTCAAGTAATTTTTAATTTTGTAAGTTCTAGCTTTGTAAGTTTTAACTTCGTATTTTGTTATTTTTAACTTTGTTATTTTTAACTTTGTAAGTTCCAACTTTATAAATGTTAACTTTGTAAGTTCTAATTTTGTACGTTTTAACTTTGTAAGTTTTCTAACTTCGCAATTTTTAACTTCGTAAGTTCTAACTTCGTAAGTTCTAACTTTGCAAGTTCTAAGTTCTAACTTTGTAAGTTCTAACTTTGTAAGTTCCAACTTTGTAAGTTTTCTATCTTCCCAATTTTTAACTTTGAAATTTCTAGCTTCGTAATTTTAACTTTGCAGGTTTTAAGTTTGTAATTTTTAATTTTGTAAGTTCTAACTTTGTTAGTTCTAACTTTGTTAGTTCTAACTTTGTTATTTTTAACTTTGTTATTTTTAACTTTGTTATTTTTAACTTTGTAAGTTCTAACTTTGTAAGTTTTCTAACTTCCCAATTTTTAACTTTGAAATTTCTAGCTTCGTAAGTTCTAACTTTGCAAGTTTTAAGTTTGTAATTTTTAATTTTATAAGTTCTAGCTTTGTAAGTTTTAACTTCGTATATTTTCTAGCTTTGTAAGTTCTAACTTTGTTATATTTAACTTTGTTAATTTTAACTTTCTAAGTTCTAACTTTGTAAGTTCCAACTTTGTAAGTTCCAAATTTGTAAGTTCCAACTTTGTAAGTTCCAACTTTTTAAGTTCCAACTTTGTAAGTTCCAACTTTGTAAGTTACAATTTTGTAAGTTCCAACTTTATAAATTTTAATTTTGTAAGTTCCAACTTTATAAGTTTTAACTTTATAAATTTTCTAACTTTGCAATTTTTAATTTCGTAATTTCTAGCTTTGTAAATACTAGTTTTGCAAGTTTTAACTTTGTAAGTTCTGACTTTGAAGGGTCTATAACTTTGACTAAAAAGTTTGTCCTTTGTTAATCTTTAATGTACACTTTTGTTATTCTTAACACTTGTCCACATTTACATTTCGTCTCATTTGAATTTTATTTATTATTATCAGGTATTTCAAAAATGAATTCTGTCACTCTTTTTACATTTTATAGATTTGAACAATGTTATCGAATAAAATCGAGTACATAAGGTTTTAGCATATTAATCTGTAGATAACTTGGACTGATAAAGTAGTTTAATGAGATTGATAATATCGAAAAAATTTCGTGATATGAAATGTGTTTTTTTATCAATCATGATAAAATGTATTCTTTATTTTTCAGTTTAAATCACGTTTCACAAAGAACTGTTAATGTTGCACCAACCAACAATGGAAATATCGGTTTACTGGACCCTGACAACAACAACAATGGACAGAATACATCTAGCCTCCATCAATTGTTATATAATTCTAATGAAGAGTATCCTCCAACATCTTCTACTAATCACGTATCATCTTCTCAGCAGGGTTACGAATCCAACGAGGATTGTCGGTAATTATACTATTTTATTATTTTACTTTTTAGCGATCTGACTAGTTTAATATTTTACGATTTTACTACGACGCTGAAGTTCGCAACGTTTTTTTTCGTTTACAAAATATAAAGAAACAAATGTTTACTATTTTCAAAGTTGTGAATAAGTACGGGAACAAATATTAGTAAGTAAATATTTGCTTTTTAGTTTTTCATAAACGAAAAAAAACGTTGCAAACTTCAGTATCATATTTTACTAGTTTACTATTTTACGATTTGATTAGTTTATCGTAAAATAATAAACTAACAATAAATTATTTTTATTGTAAAATAATTTATTGTAAAATAATTTATTTTTAGTTTATTATTTTACAATTGAAATATTTGAATAGTTGACGATTGTAATATTTCAATAGTTTACAATTGTTACATTTTAATAGTTTGCGATTGTAATATTTCAATAGTTTAAAATTGTTACATTTTAATAGTTTACGATTGTAATATTTCAATAGTTTACAATTGTTACATTTTAATAGTTTACGATTGTAATATTTTAATAATTTGTGATTGCAATATTTAAATTTTTAAATAGTTTTAATTTAGTTAAATAGTTTAAATTTAGTTTACGATTATACTACCATTCGCTAATTATCTTTACTAATTATTTCTGCAATGTTATTAACTTGTCAATTTATTAATTACATATTTTTGCTTTAGTTTTCAGTACGTTTTAGCGGCAGCGACTAGCATTGCTACAAAAGTGAACGAGGAAACATTAACTTATCTTAATCAAGGCCAATCTTATGAAATTAAACTCAAAAAACTAGGAGATTTATCAGCTTACCGCGGGAAAATTTTGAAGGTATTGCTCTACATCTGATTTTTATAAATTAAAACTCGTTTGCATTAAATCCATGTTTGGGTCGCGACATCTTAAAAATTGAAAATTGATTATTTTTTCTGAAAAACTTATCCCGAGCTCAAATTAGCTTTGTTATCTAATACTTAAATTCAAATGACTTTTTCAAATTAGCTAGCAAATAATTCCAGAGTTTTTACTATTTTCATAAATTGACATTTTATGTTACTATTTTTAAAAAATTGTAATATTGTAATCATTGTAATAATTGTAATATTGTAATAATTGTTATTTTATAATGATTATAATAAATGTAATTGTATAATGATTGTAATAATTGTTATTTTATAATGATTATAATAATTGTTATTGCATAATGATTGTAATAATTGTTATTGTATAATGATTGTAACAATTGTTATTTTATAATGATTGTAATGATTGTTATTTGATAATGATTGTAATAATTGTTATTGTATAATGACTGTAATAATTGTTATTGTATGATTGTAATAATTATTATTTTATAATGATTGTTATAATTACAGATAATTGTATAACAATCTAATTGTATAATAATTGTAATAATTTTAATTGCATATAATTTTAATAATTGTAACTGTATACGAATTGTGATAAACTAAAGTTAATTTTCTTTACAATTGTTGTAATAACTATTGATATGAGTAGACAAATAATCAATTATTTTAAATTAATGAAAAAACAGTTTATTGTCAAGTGGGCTCGTTTCTTGTTCGAAAGATGTGAGATACCCAAACGGAGCTAACAATTTCTCTGAAGGGAGATCCGAAATTTTTGTTCCAGTCAACTATTCGTATTTGTTTTCACGAGAGACGGCTACAATACACAGAACAGGAACAGATTCTTGCTTGGCAACGAGCAAGACCTGGTGAAAAACTCTTGGAAGTAGATGTACCTCTCAGTTATGGTATGGTGAATGTTTGTCAACCTTCTCCTTCCAATAATAGCGTGGAATTTATGTGGGATCCAACGAAAGAAGTTGGCGTTTATGTTAAGGTACGAATTTTATTTTAATTCAATTTTGATTTTTTTAAAGTTTGAAATGAATTTTGAATTAAATTTTGAATTGAATTTTGAAATGAATTTTGAATTAAATTTTGAATTGAATTTTGAATTGAATTTTGAATTGAATTTTGAATTAAATTTTGGATTGAATTTTGAATTGAATTTTGAATTAAATTTTGAATTGAATTTTGAATTAAATTTTGGATTGAATTTTGAATTGAATTTTGAATTAAATTTTGAATTTTTTAAATATTTTGAATTGAATTTCCAAGAAATTGTTAATCATTGTTAATTAAATTAATGTAATTTGAATTTTAAACTCTGTTGGGTTTGAATTAATTCTAGTATTTATTATTTTAACAATAAAAGTAGGATGTAATAGATGTAGATAATTCATTTATGTTGGGGTTTGTTTAATTTTACAGATAAATTGCATCAGCACTGAATTCACACCAAAGAAGCATGGCGGTGAGAAAGGAGTTCCTTTCCGAATTCAGGTTGAAACTCGTCTTCCAGGTGGATCACGTTTACATGCTGGTTCTTGCCAAGTAAAGGTTTTTAAATTAAAAGGAGCTGACCGAAAGCACAAACAAGATCGAGACAAAATTTTGAAAAGGCCTCCTCACGAACAAGATAAATATCAACCAAGTTATGACTGCACTGTTTTATCAGATGTAAGATTTTTTATTCTTTTTACTTCCCCATGCAGAATGTTTTGTTATTCTTTTAAACAATCAGACTAAACTTCAACTTTAACTTTAAACTTCAGAAACAATTATTATTTGAAAAATTGAAAACTGTGAAAAAATTTTGGACATTCACTACGCTGGGGGCGAACAATTATAGTTTTTGTCATAAAATAACTATAGTTTAAACAATACTTTTCTATGAGGAAGCAAAACATTAATTTTCCACGTAATTTGAATCTTCACAGTGAGGACAGCAACGTTATAAAAAAAATTGTTTACTAGAAAAAAATTAATTACTTTTTGACATTAATTTTCCTCTTGTTAATTGGTTTTGGTTTTATTGAATTTTAGTGTAATTAGAATTGTTTTATATAGTAAAACAAAATTTTTTCTATGAGGAAGCAGTTGGAGGTAACATTAATTATGATCAAACTTTGTATTTTCCACACGTTAGTGATTTTACAAGATTAAAGTAAAATTTTATTTGTATTTTGATTTTTTCTTTTGAGATGTATATTAATATATTAATTAATTTACTTTTGAGAGTTGCTGCCTATTAGAAAATATTTGCTTCTTTAGATTTTTATTCTGTTTCTCGTTTGCAAATGTTATGTTTTATTGTTGCTTCCTCAAGAGGAAGCTTTGTTTTTGCAATTCAAAATCCAATAAGCTGGAATTTTTGAAAGATAATAATGAATGAATTGCTGATTAAAATTATTTCAATTTTTAGATCCCATTGGAGTCTTTAACACCATCTAGCTCAATAACACAAAACGCAGCTAGTCCATACGCTCCATCAGAGGCAATGTAAGTTATTTTACTTTTTTCGTTGTAATTTATTTGCGTTATAAAATTATATACACTACACAGTAAAAGATGCTGTAACATCTTTAGAGCATTTAGTAAAATTCTTTTAGTAAATACTAATACATCTTTTACATGAAAAATAGTACCGACAATTTGACTATTTACAATTTAACGATTTTTTCAACGACTTTGATTTTCTTAAATAAATAATTACATTTTTGATTATTACTTTTTCCGCTGTGATTAAAAAGAATCTAGTTTACACTGGAAAAGTTTGCATTGTGGGTACTTAACTTTCAAATGAGGTAATAATTTAATCAGTTGTCTCCTTCAAAGTAAAGTTTATATATATTTTTTTTCCTTTTACTGTAGACTTTTAAGTCTACAGTAAAAAAAAAAAAGAATTTGTTAAATGTCGATACCTATTAGTAAAATGTGCACTTGTTTTGAAAAATAATTATATAATTGACGGTTACAGTAAAGTGCGATTCATAACAAAATTACGACTAATGAATATTGTTAGCAAATGCTACTTGAAGTCATTTAGTCCATGAGATCTAAATGCTTTTAATTGTTCATGTACACCTTTCTGGGTCGTTATATTCTGTTGCTAATTTAGGAGTTAATCTGTTTTATATTCTTTTTTTAAAATGAACTGTAAAGGATTTATTAATCAATATCATTTGCAACAATATCACTTGCACAAGAACACTCGGGGTTCTGTTTTTATTCTCTGTTTAAGAAAAAAATTGTAATTATAAACGTCTTGGAATATTGATTTTTAAATGAATGTGTGTGATTCATTGGATGATTAATTGTTATCTAAAGTTCACAAAACATGACAATTTATTGTTTAAAGGAACTTTCAGTTGAAATTGATAATCATCTACATTTATAAAACGTGACCGACGACCGATCATCCAAACATGATATTATTTGAACATTTCCGGTTACTACAAGTTTTAACCGAGAAGTTCTTGTTTCATAGTCAAATATAACGACTTTATAATTATTTTTTATTATCTATCTCTATATTTTTAATTCCTTATTAAACTAAAATTATATTTTTATTTTAGAAGGTTTATTTACATTTAAATTAAGTAGTTTTTTTTAAAATGAAACGATTATTAAATGGTATTTAAAGTTTTTGAAATAATGGCAAATTTGCAATTTCGCAATTGTTTGTCATTTTCGTCTTTAAAGCTTAAAAAAGCATTTTCGTCTTTCATACATCTTAAAAAAGCATTTTCGTCTTTCATACACCTTAAAAAAAATTTCTTGAATGAGTTCTCTGTAATATAAAATTTAAAAGGAATCATAAATTTTCTTTGTAATAGATTCTATAATGTATTACATTCTTTTTAATGTATTAAAATATGCTTCAGCTCTTCAAGGTTGTCAGTGCAAAAATAAATTCGAATGCGTTGACATTCTATTGACCGATTATTTCAGTGGATACGTAAAATGGTCGCGATTTGTCCTTATATAGATAAACTGGATTCAGCCTTGACAAAACAATTAAAACCTTTAATGAAACTACGACTAGAGATTTAAAGAATCCATTGTCGATTGGAAATTTTATTTATAACTTTAGTAAATTGTGTTTAAACTATGATAAGATATTGAACTCTGTAACTTTCCCTATAATTGAACATTGTTTTATATTGCGGGTGCAAAAAATACTGTTTTCTGTTTATTATTAAAGGAAAACAGAGAAACATTACAATTATGCTGAATTTGAAGATTGTCTAATAGGTTTCGAAATTGAGAATCAAGGATAATTTATTTTGATAATTTATTCTGCAAGGGAAAGAGATTCTTGGATAATGAGATTAATTTGTTGTTTAAATTAAATTTGGATAATTCTTGGTAAATTTTAGAGAATTATTGGTCTTTAGAAAATTGTTTTTCAGATAATTATTGTTCTTTAAACAATTATTATTGTTCTTTAGAAAATTATTGTTCTTTAGAGAATTATTGTAATTTAGAAAATTATTGTTCTTTAGAAAATTATTGTTCTTTAGAGAATTATTGTAATTTAGAAAATTATTGTTCAACGATAAAACGACGCTCTTTGACAAAATTGGGAAAATTTTATTCTACTGATGTTCCTTAGATCATTTATTTTATAAACAAATTATTGGTCAAATTTGGAAAATTCTCCGTTATATTATCATTTATTTTATAAACAAATTATTGGTCAAATTTGGAAAATTCTCCGTAAAATCATTTACTCTATAAACAAATTATTGGTCAAATTTGTAAAATTCTCCGTTAAATTTGGAGAATCGTTTAATCTAAAGAATTCTTGATCAAAGAAGGATCAAAGAAGGGGCCAAGGGCATGTAATTTTTTTAGCATGTAACAGTGGCCCTTGTTCACTGAAAAATTAAATTTTAAATCGCCCCTCCAGAAGAAAACATTCTTAACTAAAATTTTCAAAAACAGAGTGTATCAAGTATATTCTACATCTCTAGAATGTCGTATCTTGAATTTTTAGTTTTAAACTGTTGTATTTTAAATTGATGTAAAAACTTATTTCTCCTTTTTTATAAATAATCATTGATCGCTTTTATT
This sequence comes from Ganaspis sp. Gsp50, assembly GCA_011057455.1. Taxonomy (NCBI): domain Eukaryota; kingdom Metazoa; phylum Arthropoda; class Insecta; order Hymenoptera; family Figitidae; genus Ganaspis; species Ganaspis sp. Gsp50. The sequence continues at coordinate 50 of WNHD01015313.1, read as the reverse complement.
TGTTCAAACATAATTCGACCTTCAACGAATGTTATCCTTTGTTTAAATTT
>WNHD01015307.1:0-10273 GCA_011057455.1 Ganaspis sp. Gsp50 | reverse complement strand
TTAATTTCAAGAATTTTTCTTAGTATTTAAATATTGAGAATAATAAAAACTGAGCTTTTTTGTGTCGTCTTTTTTGTTTACAGGCTTTTTTTGTAAATTGCTATGAATCATTTCAGAAATTCGACGTTTTTTAACATTAGTTTCCCTGTCAAGTATGTCATAATTTTCCCAGTCAAAGTCATGACCCTCAACATCCTTGTGTGATGTTATTACACCGTCATTTGAATTTTTATGTTCATTAAGGGCATGTGATGGAAAATGACGTCAGTGGTCACATGACCCACATGCAAATTTTGTCCCCGGTTTTACGCCCAAAATAATGAATGTATTGTTCTGAAAATTGGTATACATTTATAAAATATCATGAGGAAGGTCTCTCTGGTATGAGATTCATCGCATATTGAGAAATTCTTTTTTTATAAAATTCTGGAAAATCTGCTAAGTCTGCTACGTTTCGTGAGGAACATGGCGGCACCGGAACTCGCTGGTCGCTGACAGAAGCTTCAGAGCTCAAGGCCCAGGAGTTTTCGCGTGACGAATCATGTGTCGGTAAGTAAGGAATGTGTTTTATTAAACAAATTAAATTTTCTTACTTTCAATGATTACTTTCTGATTAATAACTATATTGCTTAATATAGTGACACAATATATTTTAAAATATGTTTAATATGAAGAATATAATATATGATCTGTTGTGTACAGCCTGTTATATTGTAAATATTTTTTTAAATTGAAACATTGACTTATGTGCAATTATATAAGTAATGATACTCACGATAAATTATATGTTGTCGGTAATTAAGAAATTTCATATTAGAAATATTTAATTTTACAATGTTTGTTAAGATTTTCAATACATATTATGATTTTGACTATTAGGAAAAGGAAATATATAATGATAATATAAATAAATCATGTTGTAAACAATTTTATTAATAATATTCTATTTATTTCAGTTTTTTACAAGGATAATTTCATAAATGTAACAGCCCACAATTGCTTCTAGAACTCTGTGCCAATCTAGTGGAACGCAAAATTTTCCCCATAAAATTCAATTTGTAGCCTCCTTAGTCAACTTTTCCCTATTCAATATTTTATTTTTATTAATCGTCGGTTGTATACTTATTATTAGATGCATTTACAATTACAAATAAATAATTAATTTTATAAAAAAACTGCTGCCAAGAAATACCTGAACGTTTATTTAAAGAGTGTAATAACGTTTTATAATAACTTCATTTTTTTCTCCTATTTATAAATAATCAAAACTGATACTTCAAATTTTTTTAATTTTTAAATATAATTAACTCTGGCTAAAGTAACATTAGAATATATAAATTTTAATACAAGTATATTGAAACTCAAATAAAGATTTAAAACACTTGTGAAAAAGTCGTGATGTTTTACGAATTTTGATTTTTAGGGTTCCGTACACATAGTGTACAAAGCGGAACCCTATTAGGTTCGCTTTTCTGTCATTTTCCTGTCCCCCGCCCCCTCTATCTACCAAACTATTTGACATAGAGACTTGAAATTTGGTACACATATGTAACATCACGTGTAGATTACAGGAAAATTATAGAGAAGATGATTGGAGGTCATGTTAATAGCGTTGTGAAAGAAAAACCATGATTTTTGGCTTAAAATGCATTAAAACCCATTAAAATGACTATGTCACTAAGTGACCGTAAATGTGACCGTAAAAACGACCTAAAATAATACCAATAATGTGACCCTTAATAGGGTAGCGAATTAATTAATATAATAATTGTTGTTACAGAAATGCAAAAAATTGAAAATGTAATAAATAAAATATCTCTGTGTGTACAAGCATTTATGAATATAAATATTTTAAAGAATAATTTGGAGTACATTCGAGAGTGAACTGCATATCGAATAAACATTTATACGGAACCCTTTATCTTTAGTGTAAGTCCAACTCACACTTGTCTGATTTTTCAATTTATAATCACTTTCCATACAATTATTGTACTAGAAAATTAGTTAAACGACCAATTGATGCATTTTTAAAGCATAATAAAATAATATATTTACATTCTATAACTGTAGCTATAAAAAAGAATTATGAAAAAAAGATTTTTGCAAAATTTTTAAAATCGAAAAAAATTGTTATAATTGACCGATTGAGATCAAACTCATAATCAGATTTTGGATCTCTAGGAGTCTCACATAATTTGGTAAAATAATTATTATTTACATTAACAAGAATAGGTACTTTATATAACTTTTGTCATTTTTAATTTTTTTATGATAATTGATAGTTTTTGAGTAGTTCTTTTATTCCCAAAACCAAAAAGTCATTTTCTTTAATTAGTTTTTTTGGTATAATGCTTCAAACATAGGCATATGACTCTTCGACCCGTCATCCTGTAAAGTTTGCTCTTGAACCGTAAAGTTCCTTTTCTTGTGACACGCCATATATATTAGTTATTATTTTATATCGAAAATGAATGGTTATCTCTAATACACTCGTTACCCATAGTTTCTTTCGCACAAGTCAGAGACGTAGCCGACGAGCTATTAATGAATTCAACATATACCTTTATATTTAAACTAATTTCAGTATTATGGAATTCAAAAAAATTGTTCTTCTTGTCTTCTTTTCTTCCTGTTGTTGTTTTTTTTAATTCCATAATATTGTAAATACTTGACGTTTTTGGAACTGAAACGAATTGTTTCTATTGCATTCCTTTGAATTTTATTATTCTGAATAAATTAAAGAAATCTTAAACTTCTCAAGTTCGGTTCAATCTTTAAAAGGTTTCCAGCTCGTATCTACAATGGGGTATTATTCCTGAACTGATCCAGTCAAAAATTAGAATGTCTTCCTACATAGCACTGAACCTTGCCTAAAGCTTTAAGCAAGCTTTATGTGCAAGGCTCACAAGATTTAATTGCAAGCTTTAGGCAAGCTTGTGTAAAGATTTAAATGTCCGCTATACTTAAATGTTTAACGGCAAGCTTGCCTAAAGCTTGCATTTTAAACTTTAGGCAAGCTTTAATTTAAAGATTAAGTAAACATTTACATGCAATGTTCATTAAATGATGGGTAGACATACAAATTTTCCATGATGCGCAGTCTTAAAATAAAGCATAAATTATCATTTATTATTCATTGATTCTTAAACAATATTGCATTTTTTTATTTTCTCTGCCTGACTCGGAGTGATGGCTCTTTTTAACTTCTAATATTAAATTATGACAGAGTGATAAATTTCCAAAACATATAATAACCCAATTTAGTCTGTTTCTTGGACACCTTTGTTCGCAACACGTTAAATAAAAAAAAAATTAGAAAGCTTGCATTTTAAGCTTTAGGCAAGCTTTAATTTAAAGCTTTAGTAAACCTTTAAATTGAATGTTTAACAAAAATATTGTTTAAAAATCAATGAATAATAAATGATAATTTATGGAAATCGATTTATATTTAATTATACATTGAGCACCATATATGGGAAGTCAAAAAAATGTTTTGCGTAACCATAGATGCTTTATTTTAGGACAGCGCATCATTGTAAATTTGTATGTTTACCCATCATTTAATGAACATTGCATGTAAATGTTTACTAAAGCTTTAAATTAAAGCTTGCCTAAAGCTTAAAATGCAAGCTTTAGGCAAGCTCACCGATAAACATTTAATTATAGAGGACATTAAGTCTTTACGCAAGCTAGAAAGCTTGCAATTAAATCTTGCGAACCTTGCACTTAAAGCATGCCTAAAGCTTTAGGCAAGGTTCAGTGCTATGTGGGAAGCGAAACAGTAAAAATATATTTTTCAAATTATTTATTGTCATTTCTTCACTTTTCTCAATATTTCTAGGCTTTTTATGTTTATATTTAATTTAGAAATGTTGACAAACTGTAATAGAAAACGCAACTCATAATATACAACTTTATTTTTAAAAAAATGATAATTATTATAATTTATTTATAAAAACGACTTTAAAGGTAACAAATAAATAAACTACTCGTCGGAATTGTAGGATCGCCCATTTTTTATATATAAATTTCGCTTATAATTTAATATTTATTGACATTTTAAAAGCAATAAAGTCTATAAGAAGTCATTTTGTCAATATTTTATTTAACTGCAATCACAGAAGTAGATTTTTCAACGTTTTATATAAATCCAAATTAATTTCAAAATAATAAACGTATTTTAATGTTCTAAGTTTTATTTGAAAGTAATATTCCAAAAAATGAAAATGATTTATATTAATTATGGTAAAATAATAGTTCTTGTAAAATCAAAAAATGTTCTTATATTCGTAAGAAAATTTTAAAAATATTTAATTAGTGCAAAAATAATTATTAACATATAAATAAAGTTTTACATATATTGGTACAAATTATGGTATAAGGATTAACTATCTGTTAAAAAAATAGTCAATGGGTACCTGTGAGAGTTAAAATTAATTATTTTCTTCAAATGTGTATACATTTATAGGTTATAGGTATCAATATTTGATTAGCATTTTCTTCTAAAAAGTTGTCGGTTTTGGTTTTTTAAAACATGGAAACGGGGAATAAAATTAAATGGAACATGATATATGGTCGAATTGTATTAAATAATAACAAAATTGATAAAAAAGGTAATGGTTGCTGATTTGACTACTCACGTCTACAGATAGAACCTCCTTAATTAAGAAACGATGAAAAAAGTATTGTTCAACAATTTTGACTGGTGGAGAAATTGCAATGTATTTTCCTAATTTGAATCAGTGAATTTTCACTGATTAACAGTGATTAATCACTGAATCGTCCAGTTATAAGTATACCACTGCGAATCAGTGAATAGTCACTGATTAAAGCAGTGCAAAATTTTAATCACTATTTTAAATCAGTTGATCCACTGGTTGTCAGTGAGATTCACTGCAAAATCAGTGAAACGTACGTTTACAGGTTAAACCAGTGACTCTTTTACGGATTCAAATTTATAGGGGAGAGTAGAGTGGAGTGGGAAGTCGGCTGGAGTGGGAAATGCGAATTATTTCTATTATTCGTGTGATTAGCAGTGGCTCAATTAATGTTAAAGTTATAATATAAAATATAAACATTTTTTATAAGCCTTAGGTGCGTGTGCATTTATTATTTTTTAATCTAGTAAGTGACATATAATTTAACCATTTTAAAATATTTTTTGATACTTGTTTTCTATGTTCTAAAAAAATTTTCCGAAGTTTAAAAGAATTATATATCTGATGAAAATTATGTATTTTAGTTATCTTTTAAAATGTATAAAAAATAAATAATAATTTGCGATTGTTTTTTTGATATGCACATTTGGTTAAAATAGTGTCAAATCGGGTGAAGTGGGAAATCGTTTGTCGGGTGAAGTGGGAAGTGTAATTTACCATATACTAGGTGCAGTGATTCAAAATTTCAATAAGAAGTTCATATAAATCTATTTCTTACAGATTATTATAGAGTATTATAGTATTATTTTCTTTATCACACTACACACTACCTGGTGCCGGATTTAGTTATTTTTATGGAGATATATTTTTATTTTAATATTATATATCAAATAAAAAAAATTATTATAATTTTAATTATAATTAAATAATAACTATTATATATTATTATGATCGTAAGAAATTAATAATATTGATTTAATACTATTTGAAAAATTTTTTAAAACAACTTTTCTCTATTTCCCACTCCACCCGACAATTTCCTACTTCACCCGAAATTAATTTTTTTTTAAAAATTAATAAATTAGAGTATTAACTTACATTTAATGTGCAACGATGCATACAAAAGGATAGTTGAGAAACAAGTATAAAAAAATTAATACTTATAGAAATTTTGCTCTTAATAACTTTTATGATCTCAAATTCAAAACTATTCCCACTCCACCCGACACTCCCCTACAGTAAATTGCTTGGAGCAGGAGCAATTTGTTAGAACAAAATTCTTTGTTTCAAATGGACAGAATTTTTCTCGGAATTAAACTAGAGTCGAAATGTAGGCCCTACGGATAACCTTATTAAACCCCACTTTACGTCAAGTAGATCCTCCCTTGACAGCTGGAAGTGGCAAATGGTCTAGTTCGAATTTACTTAGTTCAATTAAAAAAGTATATTTCAAATTATTTCGATTAAAGGCAAATAAAATTTGTTTTCTCACAATTTTTTTTCAATTACCGTTTAAAAGATTGAAATAATGTATTTTGAAGCATTTTAATATAGAATCAGGGCAGTTTCAATAACTTCAAAATTTTAATCAATTTCTAGACCCTACTTTGCATCATGCATGCTACTGATAGTTACGGTTGGTCTTCTTGACCCTACTTTACTCCTCAAAATGTTTAGTGCCTACATGTCGACTCTGGTTACCTGGTTTTTAACCTTACTTGACGGGACACAATCAAAATTTATAAATTCTGCTTACCTTGTTTACCATGTTGAAAGAAGAAGTCAAATTTCAGAAATACAGTAGAATTCCAATTATCCGGATCAGTTGGGATCAGACTCGATCCCGATAATCGGAAATCTGGATAATCGGATTTGACATAAAAAATTATATATTTTGTGAAATAAAACATCAAAAAGGATTTTAAAATTACTTTACTTACTCTGCAATGAATCAAGTATTATTAATTTGTATGTTTATTCAAAAAAATAATTTTATTTTAATATCTTTGTGAATGTAAGTTGTATTAATGACGAAACTTGATTTATTTAATCATTACTTAGTCAAAAATTGCAATATGTATTTAAATATGTAATTAATTTAACTTTAAAACATGTTTAAACTTAAACAAATTATATAAAAACAAATTTGAACTTAAAAAAAAATCCGGATAATCGAACGTCCGGATAATTGGAATTCTACTGTATTTAAATATATGAAACATACAACTCGGATAGGAACATTTTGGGGTGAAGGAAGTTTTTTAATTATTTGTATTACTGCAATGGAAGTAACAATTTTTACACTCTCTCAACTTGTATCTTTAGAATTTCACTAGTGAACCAGCTAGAAGTCGATTGCTGAAGCTTTTAGTCAAATTTTCATTGAAACCATTATTACTAATGTTATTTCAATCATTTTAGTCAAATTTTCATTGAATGCAATAATTAATTGTGTTATCAAACATTGAGAAATTCCATTATCTGATTCATTCAGTAAAAAGTTTACTTAAAATCAATTAAATAACATTGATTTCCACTGGTAAAATTTACAGAATCATTTAGTGACCCACTTGTAGCTGCATTTATCGGTGAAATTCTACCGATTTTATTTCGACGCTTATGTGGATGACTGTACCAACTTAGGAAAATTCTGAAGACTTTACCATTATGTTCAATATCTGACGAAAGTGGCATTTCAAAATTATAAACAAATTTTCTTCAATTTAAATTGATTGCATTTATGAAAAGTTGGTTACTAAAAAAACAAATCATTTTTTAAAATAAATAACGTCTGACATAGTACGGATAATAGAAAATTACAAAACAAATGATAAGTTATAATCATAGTGATTTTTTAAAGAGGAAAGATTTTTTTGTTCAATTGTTTCTAACACATTGTACTTTATGAAACCATATTTATTATACAAAGTGTAGATAAAATTGTAATACTTAAATGTTTCAAAAAGTCATTACTTTAAAATTTGTTATTCTTAAAATATCAATGAATCTTATTTAATTAACAGGTTCTAAAAGAGTTTAAAAACCTATGTAAAAACTAAAATAAATGTTTTAAATGAAACTTTTTCGAAAGTTATGTTTATCAAAAAACACATTCGTCAAACAATCAATTCAGTGTTTTTAAAAGCACTGCAAAAAGATAGAATATTATCATTTTAATTTTTCAAAAAATTCGAAGTATTTTGTGAAAAACGATTTTTTCAAAACTTTTGAATAAATCATATCACAGTTTTTCCCAATGTGAGACCCATAATTTGGTAAAAAATCAAGATTTTAGCTATCATGGTTTGCAAAATACTCGCCGAAACGGAACGTTGACTCACACACAAGGACATCTCCTTAAAACATGTTTTTTATAATCCTGGGGTCGAGAAACGTTCAGAAATGCCGATAACTCGAAATCAAACATTTATTTATTTTAAAAAGAATGAGATTGGCACAGTCCTTCACCGAAGCGACGATTTAAAAGAGCTCAAATTTTCTAAAATAGATTATATTACATTATAAATTTGATAATAGTTTATAAACTTTTAGTATTTTAAGTCGCATATCCGGTTGAGGAACAAGTTGCTCCTCCAAAGAAAAAACTGCCCACAGTTTGTTAAGGTATATGCATCAGTTATTTGTGATTCTTCCATTTTCCACATGATTTCCAAATGTAGCTTTGTTACCTGAAAGTTTTTAAAATTCAAATTAAATGTTGTTGTAGCATGTTAAAGTTATCTACATTGTTATGAACAATTTTCTTTATTGTTTGAAATTCTGACATATACATAAAATTATGTTTTCCTCGGGGTGTTTTGTGAGATGTCTTTTGGTTTGATTAAAAAGAGAATGATATTTCAGGTTATATTTTAATATAAATGGTACAATTGTGTTTTTTAAATCAATTGCGAAAACAATTTCTTTTTACGTTAATTTTTATAAAAATAAAAATTTTTTTCTGGTGGCCCATTTTTAAAATTCCGATTTTTGTGAAATTGGCGTCCATTCTAACTTTTTTCTATATATAAATATTTAATTCGTTTAGAGAAACAGAATAATACAAAAATACTTTTTAGTTTTCAGCTAAACAAAGAAATTTTCGTAAAAAATTTGTTTGGTCGATATTTTACGTAAAATCACATTCAAAATATTATGTTTTTATAAAATTTCAAAGTGTTTACCTTTTAAAATTGTGATATTATACCAAATTAAACATCCACCTATCATAATTGCACAGATTTCAAGTTGCATTTAACTTTTGAAGTTATTAAAATTAAAAAAATAATAATGAAATACATTTGGGGCAAAGAATAAGCAGAAAGCAGAACTGCAGAAATGACAGTCGGTGACAATTAGGTTATGTTGCACGAAAAGTTGTTTTGTCTAATTACTTCCAAGATTAATAAGTTATTTCATTTACTAGTTACTTTTATCCATGAAAAATCTAATTATTTTGAATAATATTAATTCAAGTTACAATAAAAGTATCAAACTTTTCGAATAAACGTTATAAATATACCACGAAATCTATTTTAATTTTACTTTTTTACTACAATAGATGATTAGAATTATAATTTTCAAAAATTTTCTATGAAAACTATTAAAATAAGGTTTATATAGACTACGTAATGACAATGGGAAAATGTTAATTACTTATTATAAGGATTCGAAAAAACCAAAGTTTATTAAAATATCATATTTAATTATTATTTTATGAAGAATTACATCTTAGCATGTTCCCTTTGCCCCGGTCTACCCTATTTGTACTTATAAAATAGAAAGTTTACTTTATCAAAAATCTGCCACGTGTTTTTCTGCAGAATCTCATTTTAAATATGTGATAAAAAAATGGACTGACAAAATTGAAAACTCTTTGAGTTATACTGTGTGTCAATTTGAAAAATTCTGTTTCTAAAAAGTCGCATTTTAAGTCGTGTAACATGTGTGCCTTTCTTATTAGAATATATTTTGTTTCACTCATTTTCATATTTAGTAATGTCACAAATTATCACTGACATCTCTAATGTTAAATACAGTGCAAAAAAAAGTCAGCGTAAAATTTTTACCGATTCCAAAATCCGGTACAGCTAACAACTGGCCGGTACGGGTTGAGACAAAGAGTGAAATTCCAAAGACAAAAGCTTGACACCGATATAAAGCATTTTTTTATTATTCTCCTTATATCAAAGGATTTTTTAAGATAATAAAAAAAATTTCGATTTTTTGAAAATTCTACAGTGGTGTAACCCCTTAATGTTAATTTTGAATATGTCATTTTGAACTATTAATAACATTACAGTAAGCATGTAAAACATTTTACATCTAGATTTAGATAAATATTTTAAATTTTATGACCATTAAAATACTTGAGTGTCCCACGCTACCCGACTCTCCCTTAAATAAATAATTTAGTCGTGTTAAATAATTAAGTCACATTCAAATTTTTTTAAAACACATACACTACCGACAAGAATTAAGAGACCACCCCTTTTTTGATGAATGAAAAACGTGTATAAACATGAAAAGTATAAAGTATAAAATTCTGATTTATTTTTTTCCTAATAGACAATAAAATTTAGAGAAAAATGAGACCTAATTAAAGTCCCTTTGTC
>WNHD01015303.1:0-13497 GCA_011057455.1 Ganaspis sp. Gsp50 | reverse complement strand
AAAAATAAAACAGAATTTTATACTTTATACTTTTCATGTTTAAACACGTTTTTTATTCATCAAAAAAAGGGTGTTCGCATAATTCTGGACGGTACTGTATATATCATACTTTTATACTCATCATAATTATACTACATATTTCGCCGAACGAAAACATTTTGTAGAAATTCTTTTTAGTTTTTCTGAAATTAAATTTTTAAGTCAGCAGGAACGTAACTTTTGTTACCTATTTATTTACATTTAATTTTCATATTCTCAACATTTCATATTTTTTTATTCTTTAAAAGAGTTTGGATCTTTGCAAATTTGTCAATTGAAATGTTTTGTACTTCTTATTTGAAAATTGCGAAAATATCTAGGAAAAATATATCGCACTTATTTGATAAGTATCAATTTATTTATTTCCTTAGTGACGTTAAAATTTAATTTAAGGAAAACTAAAAATAATTTCAGCAAAATGTTTTCAGCTCCGCAATATTGTTGAAACATGTAAAATTATTTACGTTAAGTATACTTTATTTTAAAAATTTGTCAGCAATCACTTTCTTTAAAATAAAATCGACAAACCCTTCATTTACTTAATTACAATTCAGCGAAACTAAATCTTTATAAATTGAAAATTAACTTTGACAAAACTCAAGTTTTACAAACGTTTTACAATTCCTTTCTGGTTATACTCTAATTTCGCAAAAGTTCCACTCAATTGCATAAAGGAATTAGACAACTTTTTAAATAAACAAATGAAAAACGTATTAAAATTACTATTTTAATTTTTTAGGACTATTTTTTAAAATCTGTAGTATCGATAGCAGTTTTTAACCTGATGAAGATCCGGGCATAAAAAATCTAGATTCACAGTCGTAGTAGTCATTTTGATTGAAAACAACTTCTTGATTCTTTTGTTTAAGAAATGTAGATTTTTCTTCTTGAGCAGTTTTTTTCGAATCAATGTGACCTGGTAAACTTTCTACTGGAGTTGCCTCTGGTCTAGTACAGTGAACTGGAATATTAAAAATGCGTTAAAAATCCCGAAACTAAGCAAATGTGAAATATTCAAGTAACTATTTAATTAATTAGTATTCATTGATATTAATTTAATTATTCACATATCGAGAAATAAATTAATAAAAAAAATAAAAAATAAATAAATAAATAAATTTCTCTTATTAACTCCTTTGGTAAGGTTTTTAAAATTATAAACAACTAATATAATCTTTCTTAAAAAAATGCATGTGTTTAAATAATTTCTGTGAATAAATAATAACATGCTAAAATACATAATACAAAATAAATAATGTTATAAATGCTATTTTAGAATTCGTGTTTAGTTTATAGTTAGTACATCTGTACGAAAGGGCTTCTGCCCATTTACTGTATCAGGGTTTCTACAAATTTTTCTTAACAAAATTCCATGAGTTTTTCACGATTTCCATGAGAAAATTAAAGACATTTCCATGATATTCTTTATATAATTTAAATTACTTTTGAAATAATGAAAGTTTTGTAATCCTCTTATTGCAAAAATAACTATTGCTAGAGAATTTAAATGATTTGAGGTCATTATTTTTAATTTTTAAGGCATTTTAAATATTATGAAGTAATCTAAAGTATATTAAATACATTTAAATTGTTTTAGAAATTTAACATTTTAAAATGTCTTTATACTTTACTAAATATATAAAATACTATATATAAATACTATATACAAATATATAACGAAACATTTTCTCAGCTTATTTTTTATATATGTATATAATGTTATTTATACCTTGGTTTAAGAGCATTGTTGTCAAATATTGTAACGGTCCTGTACCCGTATAAATACTCTAAACTATTTTGAAGTATCTTTAAATATTTTGAAGTACTTTGAAGTAATCTCAAGTATTTTAAAGTAGTTTTAAATATTTTGAAATATTTTGAAACATTTCAAAATATATTAAAGAAATTTTAAGTATTTTTAAATATTTTGCGGTATTTGAAAGTAGTCTCAAGTAACTTAAAGTTGTTTTAATCATTTTGGAATACTTTAAAGACATTTTAAGTATTTAAAAATATTTTGAAATTTTCAGGAAGTATTTGAAAATATTTGAAAATATTTTAAAGTATTTTGAAGTAGTCTGAAGAATTTTAACGTAATTTTAAAGATATTTAAATATTTTTAAGTCTTTTTCAAGTATTCTTAAATATTTTGAAGGATTCTTAAATATATTAAAGTCTTTTAAAGTGTTTTAAAACAATATAGAGAATTTTGAAGTAATCTAAAACTTCAAAATATATCAAAATATTTTAAAATACTTAAAATTACTTATAAATAATTCGAAATACTTCCCAATACCTCAAAATATTTTAAAATACCGTCGACCGGGGCTATTGTTCCAAACCAGGGGCTATTGTTCCCACGCTACTTTTTTACAAATAAAATGTTTATATTAAATTGTTTAAAGTTCTCGCTTGGTGTAAGTATTGCTTGATATCTTGTGAATAGAAGACAATAAATGCTTTTATTAAATTCTTTGTCAGAAAAGAGAAAAAAATTCAGAAAGTTGGAAAAATTGCGTTGTCAGTTAATCAAATTCGTAAAAATCATCTTGGATCTCCTTAACTGTTGTAGTGACTTTAAAAATGTTACAAGTACGTGTAGTCAATTTATTTGTGATGAAGTACAATCGGTGGACCTAAGTTTTCTATTCAGTATTTTAAGAGAAAAGTTTAAAAAACAACACGACAACAACATAAAAGTACAACATAACCTCAAAAATGTATAATAGCTGTCATTAAATGCTGGTTTTTTAATATATTTTTTGCATTTTTATGAAAAGTTAAAATGTAAATATTTTATCTTTTTTTGACTGTAAAAACACATCGATTGATCGTTTAATGATCGATTGATCGTTTAATGAACCTTCTAGCTCAATTCTATCCAAAGTTATTCAATTTTTAAAATTGTCAAATTTTGAGAAAATCGTTATTTTTATATATTTTTTGCGCTTTAAAAACACATCGATTGATCGGTTAATGAACTTTCTAGATTAATTCTATCTTAAATTATTCAGGTTTTAAAAATTAAAATTTTTAAAATACGATTTTCTTAAGTATTTTCTTTTAAATTTTAATATAAACTTACTTACTCTTTTACTTTTTAATAGTTTTTTTTTTAAACACATCGATTGATCTATTTATAAACCTTTTTGAGTTATTTCTTAATAACATAAGTATAGATTTTTATTAATCATTTGGTTGAAAATTGAAAAAAATTGATTGCAGAAGACGATTTTCAATAAGAATAAAGTATAACGAATTTCAATTTTTGAAATAAAATTTAATGAATAAATGATATCGTTTTTAATTCCTCTATGAGGAAGCTATGTGTTCTCATCAAGAACACAAAAAAACTTAATCTAAATCAACTACAACTTGCAGCGGCTTTTTTATATGGTTTTAAATATTTCTAAGTGTTTTGAAATATTTGAAAACATTTTAAATTATTTTAAAGTAATTTAAAGTATTTTTAAATATTTTGAAGTATTTTACAGTTGTCTGAAGTATTTCAAAGAAGTTTCCAGTATTTTTGAATATTTTGAAGAAATTTTAAGTATTTTTAAGTAAACTGCATTATTTTAAAATAGTTTCCCTGAAATATTTTTAAAAAATGTTAAGAATTTTTACATATTTTCGAGTATTTTAAAATATTTTGTTGCATTTTAAAATATTTTGAAGTATTTGGTAAAATTTTAAGGTAATTTTAGGTATTCTTAAATATTTTGAAGATTTAAAAATTTTGAAGTATTTCGAAGAAGTTTGAAGTATTTGAAAGTAGTCTTAAGTATTTTTAAATATTTTAAAAAATTTTTAAGAATATTTACATATTTTTAAGTATTTTAAAATATTTTGCAGCATTTTAAAATAATTTGAAGTATTTGGAAAAATTCTAAGGTAATTTTAAGTATTCATAAACATTTTGAAGAAATTTTATAAATTTTGAAGTATTTCGAAGAAGTTTGAAGTATTTTAATGTAGTTTTAATTATTTTAAAATATTTTAGAAGAAATTTAAAAACACTTAAATATCTTGGAGTATTTTAAAGTATTTTGAATTAGTTTGGTGTAGTGGGAAGTATTTGGAAAAATTTGAAAGTAATTTGAAGTATTTTTAAATAATTTGAAGTATTTAGAAGTACTCTGAAGTATTCTAGAATAATTAGTTTTAAGTATTTTGAAATATTTTGAAATATTTGAAGTTCTTTTTTGTAAAAAAAAAGTTTAGTATTAATTTTGGTAAAAGTTAATAAACATTAAAAAGTAAAGAAATGAAACAAGAAAAATAATTTTCCACTGAATAAATGGAGATTCCAAGAGATTTCCATGAGGAATAATGGAATTCTATGAAAATTTCCATGTTTTCCAGAGTTGTAGAAACCCTGTATATTAAATAAGTAAATAAATAAATATTAATATCGTAACTATCATAAAGAAATCCATAATACTAGAGACATAAAGTGGATAATTTCATAAAACAGAATACAAAATAGACATAAATATAAGATAAATGATAACATGAATAAAAGAAAAGAAACGCGTGAAAAAATTGAAATTTAAAATATTAAATAAAACAAACTGACCACTTTCAGAATTACTCTGTTTATCCTGTGTCTGAGGAAATAATTTCGCAAATCGTTTACAGCGGTCTCGATCGCCACCGCTGCGTTGTCGCTTCCTAACACTGCTGGAAATAATCGGAGAACCTCCAGAATTTGATGCTGAATTCTAAACAAAAATTAAAATTACATTAATAATATAAACAAATATATTTTGATTATGAACATTGTAATAATCAATTATATAAATGTACTGGTTTTAGTTTTAAAAGTAGAATAATCAACTTTGACAGAATGTATTTATATTTGCCAGCATGCATTTCTTACGTAAACAAAAATATCACTTTTGCTGAGGAATAAAAAAAGATATCAAAAGAGTAAAGGTCTTTTGAAAAGAAGGTTAAAAAAAGAAGTATCGAAAAAATCTGCATCATACCTGAGAAGGTACATTGATATTTACGACAAATTTCTGACTCCGAGATCCGTCAATTAGAAACCTAAGTTGTTCAAGAAAATCTCCACATTGCTTCAATTGCTCCGAATCAGCGACCTTGCTCAGCCTTTCTTGAACTGGAAATCAAATTCCTAATTATTATTACAATCACAAGTGTTAAATAGTAGAATTTCTTTTCATTTTCGTCAAAATTAAAACAATTAAATTAAAAATACTTTCGTATTTCAGTTTACTAAGTGTCGAGTCTAAAATTATTTTTTTATCTTTTTAATACATTTTTCAACTTCAAGATTTCATCCAAATTGAAAATTTTATTTTGAAAGAAAGTAACAATAATTTCAATCAATAAAAATCAAATGTTTGTTTAATAATTTTTACAGTATTTTCATTTAATAAATTCATAAAATAAGGTAAAAAATTGAAGTTGTAAAGAAAGTTTTCAATTGCTTATGAAACTTATTTTTCTAGTTTTGAATATCTTTTTTCCATTTAAAATTTGGAAGTTACTCGTTTTAGAAAAAAAATATTTTTATTTTTTATTTATTTATTTTTTATTTATTTATTATTTATTCATTTATTACATTTATTCATAAGCAAAAAAAGTTTCCAGTATTTATGGATAAATAAAAAAACTCTTTACATTTAAATTTCATTTTTTAGTTTCATGGTATAACAATAAAAAGCTAAAACTATAAAAATTTATGCTATCTTCTTCAAAATGATTTTTTAAAAAATTTACAATAAATTTATTTTCTTACCAATACGTATAGGTATATATTTAATAACACATATATTTAATAACGCATATATTTAAGAAACGAAAACGATTTTTTAAATAAATAAAAAAACACTTCTCTATGAAAGAAGTAAAAAATAGATTAAAGAATTATTAGTCATTGTAGTGAATCGATTTTTACGATAAAATTAAAAAATTCTTACCAATGGCATTTATAGAACAGTATTTTTCTAAAATGTCAGTTAAAGTCATTTCGTTAACTAATCTCCTGAAATTTCTCCCACTTGCAACAACCATTCGACATTCTTGCAATAAAGGAGATGTTTCCAAAAATATTTTTGCAGCCTCATCACACTTTTGATCCTCCAAATATCCTGAAAAAATTACAAAATTGAGCTGCTTTTTTCATACTACATATTTTATTTCTCAATTAATTGTACAACTTTAACATGTAATTATTTAACCACCTCAATAATAATAACTTTTTCATACTTCCAGGTTATTCTTTAATTACTAATGATTTTCACAATTAACTCATTAAAATCCAATCACAATGCAATCAACAAATTTTAAATACAAACACACAAACTTTTCATCTTTAAGTATATTACAATTTCGTCAATAGAAAAAAGTAAATCTTATTATTTTCGCGTCAACATATAAATCCTTAAACATTGACAGCAAAATTGTTCTTTTATTGTGACAAATTTTAGATTCGAGGTCGAAATTTTGTGCATATCTTTTATTTATTTTATGAAAAGTCTCCTGTACGATAAATTAATAAATGAAATTGGATTCTGCAAGGAAGAATCGTCAAAATAAAAAGAATCAAAATACATTACAATCATTACATAAAAGTAATTTAAATGTTAAATTTGGATTTTTTGTCAAGACAGGTCAAGATTAGAAATGTGAGGTTAAAATATCAATCTCATTTATAATAGGAATTTGTATTTAAGTTTATCAACTTACCGACGACTAATCTTGCTATTTCCGATGGCAACAATGTTTCCATATTCGTCTGGACACTTCAAAGATTAAACACAAAACAGACATTTACAATATCATTAAAAATAACAAACAAAAGTTACGCGCACCATCTTCATTGCACTTCACACAAACGCACAAACTCTGCACAAACACAGGCAACAAGTGCACGTACATGTACACATATGCTCATAGGCTTGAAAGAAAAGGGCGGGAAACTTGTCTGCTTTGGACCTATTTTGGTCAAATTTCCCAACCTTCCACTCACCAATAAAACACCCCTTTATTGGACCAACTTAAAACAATTTCAATTGAACTCCACAGTTGACATTTTTGTATTTTTATCAAATAACAGTATATTCAAGACTCGAGAATTAACATTGTTTGTATAGCTTTGATTTAAAATGTTAAATTATATTATTTTTTGTAAATAAGGAACAAAAAGAAGTTCTTGAAGTTAGCGAACTAACAGGAGCGTACCAAGACTAGCTGTGTTGAAACTGAATTTTTTAATGCTTCTGTTATTTTTTTTTTGAACTATATTTTGTATCTACATCATAATACAACAGTGTCTCTGTGTTATGTTATTTATTTCTAAATTTGCACAAAATATTAAAAAACGAGGTACGTGGTACCGAAAAAAGTAATTACGACCCTATATGCATGCTTGAACCAAATTTTCAGCAATAATTTATTTAAATTTAATGTATATGAAACAGAGTGCATTGATTATATTTAAGAGACTCCTAAAATACTTTAATAAACTTTAATTATTAATATATTTTTATTACCAATGTTGATTATTATTTTTGCCTGATTTTTGCCATAAAGACATTATCAGACAATTGCGCAGAGTACTGCGCAGATCTGAGAAGCGCGTAACTCAAATCCAGTTTTGTTTATTAACAAAAATAAACTAATAATTAATTTCGATATTGATAAAAAACATCGTTGTCTAATTATCATTACTATTTACGGAATACATGCGACTTTAGGCTCCATTAGGAGAAAATCTCTTATTTTGAGTTTCACTGTTATAAAAAATCGATAAAGTCCATGGAAAAAGCGCAAGCGTAATTTCGTAGCGACGCAAACCTGGAAAATACACGAACTCAGCTGTCATTTGCAAAACAAACTGTTTTTCTAGAAGCAAGTGTTGAAGTTAGGTCAATTGTTGCTAACTAGTCTTCCATCAAAAACATAACGCTCCATTTTTTAATAATTTGAACAATTTCGTAAAATGGCTTTTAACAAACGAACGAAAATTTATCTCGGCTTTGAGGATGAATACGTTACTGACAAAAATCGAAGTCTTGTCAATTTTATGACTGATAAAATCGGCGGAAAACCAGTAAGTAGGAAACTAATTTATTTCAACACGGATTTTTAGTGTTTTGTCAAATTTTCAATGATTTTCAATTTTTTGTAACGGAGACTTGTTTGAGAAATGAGAGAAAACGATTATTTACAGGTTATTGGAGTGTTGTAAATATTATATTTATTGCAATAGTACAATAGAAAAAATTAGAAATACAACAATAATAATAATGATAATAATAATAATGATAATTATAATAATAAAAATAATAATAATGAGTATAATTTTTCACAGTATTGTTACATTTTACAAGTTTTTCATCCATTTTGTTATAAATTATAATTTACCTAATAATAAACAAACAAATCTTTTTTGAATTTTTATTGTGTGATTTGAAAAATTTACTTCTAAATTGAATGACAAATATTTATTTTTTTAGCTTCATTGTTAATCTTCTACGAGATAAATTGTCAATTTCTGTTTTAAATTATACCTTCTTGTAATACGAATTAAATTTCTTTATAAATTTTTTTCAAAATATTCAAAAATTTTGTAGAAAATGTTTCTTCTTAAAAATTTTGTGAAAGCTTGTTTAACCTCTATACTTTTCTAAACTGTTTGGTAAATTTACCGAAAACTAAAAATAGTTATTTTTACTACCGCTAAAATATTTAAGAACTTATTTTTTATTTTTGAAAAATATTTTCTAACTTTTTGAACCACAGTCCATTTTCCAATGTTTTGGAAAACTTTTCTTTTTGCATACTAATTAAATTTAAACAAATTAGTGTAACTACTTTTCGCAATATTTGCAAATAAAAAAAGTACCTATATGCTTGAAAATGTATTAATTTATTTTCAAATAAATAACAGTTGAAAAAGTAAAAACGAAAATTAATCTTAGTGCTTGTTTATAATAAATTTATAATAAACGAATAATAATTTTTACAAAACAGAAAACGTCTCTAGATTATTTTTTTTCTATTTTTCTGGAATAAAAAATAAATGCCAGAAAAAAATGTGTTTATAATATTATTGTTGCATTTTAATTCAATTTACATATGTAATTTTTATTTAATTTAAATTTTCACTTTCTGACGATAACATTTTTGAAAAATTATTCATATTGTGTACAAAGTTGGCAAATATTCATATTGTTAAATTTTCTAAATATTAAAATTATTATAAAATTGTTAAATATTGTGACACAATCTGAAGAAAGGGACCTTACAAGCATTTGAAATTAGGTTATGTTGGCTGGCAGTTTTAACTTAATTAATGCTTCCCTTTTAATAATTTGCAGACAAAACCAGCTTTTCTTGAACAGCTTTTTTGTATACTGTCGAGAAAAACTGTTTTTGTCTGCAAATAATTAAAAGAGAAGCATTAATTAAGTTAAAACTGTCAGCAAACATAACCAAATTTCAAATGCTTGTAAGGTCCCTTTCTACAGATCGTGTCACATACAAAATTTACTGATTATTAAATAATTATTATTACTAATTATTAATTTAATATTATCAATAATTTATTATTTTCTATTAGAATTTGAAGTCTAGAAAGTTGAATCATCGAAATATCAAAATGATTATGAAAATTTATAAACACATAATAAAATTTACATTAAAATTGTGCATTTATTTTGCAGGATTGGCACAATGACAAAACAATATCTTCTCCGCAATGTAGGCTGTGTGGATTACACCAAATTCTCGCATTACAAATTTATGCGCCCTTGGAAAATTCCAAATACCATCGAACACTTTATATATTTACTTGCACGAATCCAAATTGCTGGAGCCAAAATGAGAGCTGGACTTGTTTAAAAGTTCAGTCTCTGGATGAATCGACGGATTGTGAGACGATGGATTGTTCAAGTTTGACAGTTCCACCGACAACAAGTTGGTTACCAGATGAGGATGATTGGGGTGATACGTGGAATGATAACGGATCAGAACCAAATGGCAATAATCTGCTTCTCAATGATCCAAATAAATTTGGCCCCTCCACGCAAAATTCTAGCTTCGAAGACGATCTGAATGTTGATTTTTCGGATCTGAGGGTAGATGACCCAAACGCCAACAGGTAAAGCAAAGAAAAACACAGTAGAGAAAGAAATAGGAATCAGGGTTTCTACAACTCTGGAAAATATGGAAAACCTGCAATTCTCATGGAATTTCATTATTCCTCCTGGAATCATGGAAATCTCATGGAATTTTAATTTATACTTTGACATTTATACAAGTATTTATACATACTTTGATATTACAAAAAGAAACTGGAAGTAACAAATTTTTTCAAGACGTAATTTACATTAAAGTTCAATTTTTTGTAAGCAATTTTGTTAAAAATGATGCGTTTTTCTCGAAATCTTTATAAATAGCTCCTAAACCGAGAGTTTGATTCAGAAGTATTCAATACACATTTTATAGGAAATTAAATCACTTTTCATTTCGTCAATAAAACTGAGATCGGTCAAGAAATGGTAGTCAAATGCCACAGGTCAAAATCTTTTTAAACTAGTGCTACAAATAGAGCTACAAATATAATATTACAAAAAATATGGTCTTTTTCTAAAAATACGACTGTACAGTTAGTAAGGAAAGATTTAATTTATTGAAATGGCTTTATTTATAATATTTATTTATTTATTTATATAAATGGCTTAGTTATTTAACTAAAGGATTGTTCTTTTTAGCCCCGCAAGCGTGGAATCTCCAGTGGGTGGTGGAGCCGTTGGAAGAGTGGATTCTCTTCACGCAACTGCAGAAATTGAAGGCGAAGAAAGTGAAGTTGTTTGCATCGACACTCCAACTGAACCTCAATGCGACCTAATAAGTTTATTACACGAAGTTACACCTTTGCCGGTCCAACATACAGATTCCAGGAGTTCTCTATGTTTTGCCGAAATTTTCATTTCCATGGTTGAAGAATATTCCCAATCGGAAGTGCCTCAACATGTACGAGATCTCTTTCTAGAGTATCAGAAAAATGACCCTGAAACACTCATGCCTGAATCTTCTGGAGATTCTAAACTCACAGAGACTGGAGCTGAAAAATACGAAAAAAGTGTCCCAAAACACGGAGACGAAATGTTCCACGAACTGATCATGCGGATACAACAAAATCCTGGACAAATTTTGAGGTATATATGATTAAAAGAGAAAGAAAGAAAGAAAGAAAGAGAGAGATTTTTTTCAAAAATCTATACCCAAATGTAATTTCATGATTTTTCCAGGTTTTCCAGATCCAAAATAGTATTTTTTCATTCCCCATTAAAACATGGTCTATATAAAAACAAGTAGTCAATAAAATGTGAAGAAAATCTTAAATTATAATACTTTTCATTAAAGACGACTATAATGTACATATCATTAACATCCATTTTAACTTTATGTTACATAATATGTCTTTTTGGACGGAAAACATTTTTAAACTCTTTTCGTGCACAGTAATAAAGTTAAAATTCCAAATCCTCCAACTGCGCATAGAACAAAAATAACATTATAAATTTCTTAAACTTTGCAAATGAGATCCTGGTAATGAGTATTTTGAAAATAAAAGATTATAATGCTTTCAATACTATTAGAAAGGGCTGTTAAAACTTCAACAATTCAAATTTACGAAACACTACAAAAGCTGGAAGCGATTGTAAAAACAAGAAAATGTTTTTTAAAAACAATGAAAATAAAAGCAATTTTAGAAAATCGGGTACAAAAAAAGACATTATTTAGAAAAATCGAAAAATATTAGAAAGAGTATAAAAGAATAGTAAAATCGATGAAAAGTGAGAAAATTGAAGAAAAAGATTTCTGCCAGTGGAATTTAAATGCCATTTTACGTGTAAAATTTCCTGCTGAATTTGAATATGCAGTCAGTTATTAATAAAATTATAAAAGTTTTCGAGCTACAGCTGAATTTCAATTTCTTGTGTTCTGAAAGAAAATGAGTTCAGTTATATCGTGATATCCTTGACCGACCACAAAGTTTTATTAAAGAAATTAAAGGTGATTAAATTTCCCATCAAAAGTGTGTTGAACACTTTTCAATCAAACTGTTGGTTTATGAGCTATTTATGAACATTTCGAGAAAAACGCATCATTTTTTAACAAAATTCCAAAAAGAAAATTTAACTTTATTGTAAATTACGTCTTGAAAAAAATTGCTTACTTCTAGTTTCTTTTTGTAACATCAAAGTATGATCTTTTTTGGAGAAATTAAACCCTAGCTGATCCAAATTTGACAAAGAGTGTAAAACTTATGAGCATTTAAGTAAAAAGAGAAAATAATTTTTTTAATTTTATGCTTTTCCGCGTTATTTTAAGGATAATGTTTAAAAGAATACAGAAGTAATAAAATACTGATGGATGGCAAATAATTATTACAGGGTTTCTACAACTCGGAAAAACATGGAATACCTGAAATTCTCATGGAGTTTTCATTTATATTATGAAAATAATTATTTTTTTTATTTAATTTCTTTAGTTTATGGTTTATATTAAGTTTTAACAAAATTTTATACTTTTTTGTACAGAAAGACACTTCAAAATACTTAAAAATACTACCAAATTCTGTAAAATACTTTAGAATATTTAAGAATCCTTCAAAATATTTTAAAATACTGTAAAATCTTTATAGTATTTTAAAATAGTTTAAAAAACATCAAAATATTTAAATATACTTAAAATTACTTTGAAATGCTTTAAAATCCTTTAAGATATCTCAAAATACTTCAAAATAGTTTAAAGTATTACAAATATTTGTATTTCAAGTATTAAATAAAGAATACAGTAGAATTCCAATTATCCAGGTCAAATGAAATCAGACTCGATCCGGATAATCGGAAATCCGGATAATCGGAATTGACATAAACTAGTGGAAAATTATGTTAATTTCATGAACATTTTGCTTCCTCATAGAGAAATTTTTTTTGCAAAAAGGAATCTTGAACAGTTTTTAAGATAGGAAACTATTATTAAAGAATGATAATTTTAAAATTTATAATAATATAATTTGAACTTTATATGTCGAAAATAGTTTAGAAGTAACAATATTTCTATAAATTTCTGTTAAAATAAATATTTTATATGTATACGTCAGTCGATTTGCATTTTACTAATAAACATTTTTCTTGAAGGAGCTTGTAATGAATGTTAATTTACAAAAATGAATTTGTAGTCAGAATTTTAATTAAGATGCGGATTTAGCTCGCCGGATCAGGGTTCGTGAATAAAAATTAAATACAACGTTTAATTAGAATTAACAAATTACAGATTTCGAATTTATTCTGACATTTGAATTGAAAATACAATATTTAAATAAACGCTAATAAAATACCATTAGTACACAAACGAAACGAAACGGCACGAAATAAACGGGTACACGACATATACGACGACGATAAACGG
>WNHD01015272.1:0-16089 GCA_011057455.1 Ganaspis sp. Gsp50 | reverse complement strand
TGCCTTACCCTCTAGGGACTTTCTATTTTCAAACAACGTACCTTTTCTTATGTTTTTATAGATCTATGCCTATAATTATTCAGTCATAAACAAAAAAAACAAAAGATATCGTGCGCTCTTTGAAATTTGAAAATTCCCTACAAGGTAAGGCTTTAATGAAGGACAGTGTATGTATGTATATTGGGATACGTTTTATTGTTTGTGTAATCATCAAAATCCTAAAAATAAATATTTCCCATATTCCTTATTTCTTATAGTTCTACTGTAGACAGCCGTTTTTTCGAATAAGTGTCTTTTTCTAAAAAAGTGGTTAAGTGAAAATTTTTAGGAAAAGAGTGCATAGTGTTTGACGACCACTGTTAACCTCCTCCGCGTTTCTTCCTTCAAGCTTCAACGTCCTTAAGGGCATGTTATGGAAAGTGAGGTCAGCGGTCACGTGATACGTAACCATTTTGTCGTTTTACTCTGAAAATAATAATACTCTAAAAAAAAATAAATGAAAAAATCATTACCAAAATTTGTATAGGGATTTATAAAATATAATCAAGATGATCTCTCTGCGGTATGAATTTATTCATTAGTAATAATAA
The DNA here is from genome assembly GCA_011057455.1 of Ganaspis sp. Gsp50. Classification (NCBI taxonomy): domain Eukaryota; kingdom Metazoa; phylum Arthropoda; class Insecta; order Hymenoptera; family Figitidae; genus Ganaspis; species Ganaspis sp. Gsp50. The sequence goes on along the minus strand of WNHD01015272.1, from coordinate 15,499 downwards.
ATGAATTAAAAACTGGGACAAAATTTTTGGTTACGAACCACGTGACTACTGACGTTATTTACCATCACGTGCCCTAAAGATATTATTGCTAGAATTGTAATTTTATTCAGTCAATTACTGTTGATAAAAATACTTTTTTAAAAAGAATGTACGTAAAAAGTAAACTCCCCGCAAACAGCACAAAAAGTAATTAATAGCCAAAATATTTTGATTCGACATATAATTCTTTCTGAAAATAAATGTATATAACTAGAATTTCCAAAATTGTTTAAAATTACTTTCGATTATAATGTTGTTTACCTTGAAAATCAATTTTTCGTTTGAGGTTACGTATTACGATCACCACCCTCACAAGTAATAAAAAGTTATTAAAATTGAAACTTTTTAAAGGGAGTCAGTGAAATTTAAAAGTTTTAATCTGCCGCTATCGTTAAAGGAAGCGGCAATATTAAAGATCCAATTTTACATCACTATTTTGTTTTTATGCATTCCAAAAAGCAAAACAAAATAGGCAACAGCCTATTGGAAGTAAATCATTAAAGTAAAAATCACAGGAAATTAGGAGTCAAATGGTAATTTCATTGAGTAAAATTGGTCATTACATTCAAATCAATCATCAGTGAGCAATTTCTACCACTTGCTTATCCTCTGAGAAAATGAGCAGTCGTTTTCACTTTCTAAGAATCATAAAAAAATATGTTATTATGCATCGTAAATTTGTAGCTAATAAGTAGTTGACATTTTAAGATACGGTTTGATCTTTTTGATGAAAATTAATAACCGGTCTACACTTAACAACAAAAAGCAAATTTTAAATTAAAATTTTTTTTTACAAAACAGAAGGAATTAATTGATCTTAATTATTTGCATTAATTAATACAGTCTTTTAACTAATCTTCTGAGCTCATTCTTATCAATTTTATCAGACAGGAAAAGCAAAAATTTACTTAATACTTTGCATAACAAGTTCTTTATCAAGAAAATGGATCAGAAAATTTATTTAAAATGCACATTTTTGTATATGAGAAGTGGTTTTTAAATCACGTAGAGTTTCTTCAGGGGCTTGACTTTTTCTTCAATTCCAGTTTCACAATAATTCGTTTTCGAACACTTGTTTTTTTAGCAAGATTCTTTAGATTCATTCACTTCACTCGCGCACTGAGCAGAAACAATTACTTTATTATTTAGAATGTTGTAAAAATTGTGATGTATTTCATCTCGAATTGAGCACTCAGAAAAATGACAATGTAATGTTAACAAAATAACTTTATTGAGGAATTTTGTTTTTTCTAACAAATTTTAGTTGGTCTTATTAAAGTATTTTGTTCACCGTACTAAATACCTATGTGAATGCGCATGCGCTTTCTATTACGATTCTGATCAACTCAGCGGGTATAATGCATGTTTGACATCGAAATCAAATTCTAAATGTGATTGACTGAATTCTATTTTTATTTACACGACCCATCGAATGTAAATATTTCTAATAATAATAATAAATCGTTTAAATTATTATTTTGCGATGGGCTAGTACGTTTATGTTAATTATATCTTATTTATCGAAATCTGTAACCTAACCTAAAAATCCTGCGTGTATTATTGTGGCAGTTGCGAAAGTTACTAAAGGTTGTTATACCGACAAAATTTTTGTTAAAACTACTAAATTGTTTTCTTGGTTATGAAAGAATCTAACAAAAGAATTAATTTCTTTCGACAAAAAGGTTTTGTTGCTCGTATATTAACAAAAGAAATTTGTTGGGCAATAAGAAAGCATTGGTTCAAAGAACCATACATTTTTGTCAGTGAGTTTAAAAAAAAGCACTTGTAATTAATATTTTATTGATTTTCGTTAAAATATTTTTAATCACCATGCACTGATTTCCTTCGTAAATTTAAGATTCCAAAAACTTGAAGATTTCACTATTGTAACCATACACTTATTTTTTATACAAATATATAAGAAATATGTATCATTCTTTTTTACAAATATGTAAGAAAAATAAATGTCGTTTATTCTTGAAAATAAACTTTTTTGCTATGCAAATTTTTCTTTTTCACAAAATCAAGTAAAGTTCTTCCATCTCTCAATAAACAAAAAGTTACAGAAAAAACGAAATTTTTTATCACGATAATTTATATCTTAAAAAATATTTTCAAACAAATATTTAAAAAGAACATAAACGAAAACTGTAACAAAATTCTAAATTTAGATGAGTTGAAAATAAACGTATTCATCCTGATGAAGCAAAAACTTTGACCTTTTCTAATTTCAACTTTCCATTTCATAGACAAACGAAAATATGTTCTCTCTTTTTAGAAGATTTCTTTTCAGAGATTGTGCAATATTCGGCTCCTTCTGCACTATTAAAAATATACATGAATTCAAATGTCTACTTCCTTTATTTCTATAGTGGATTTTTTGTTTATTTTGTTCTTTTTTTCTTTAAATAGAAAAAGAGAGAAAGGAAATAAAAGCTTTATTACAAAATGAAATATATATTTTACTTTGTGTGTGTGTGTGTGTATTTGTAACGCCTTTTTATCGACATGAGATATCGAGAACACTTTGGCCGATTTTAATGATATTTTATGAAGTTATCAGACTCTTAAAAATCTGAAGAGAAACAGAAGGGATTTTCAAAAATACCGAATCAAAATTCTATTTTTTACTTTGACTTCAAAAATATTTTGTGTTAAATGAATAACACTTTCTTGTGTTAATTCGACATATTCACATTGTGTTATTTTTAACACACGAAAAAGAGTTAACTTTCTAAATGTGTTAAATCAACACAAAGTAAATGTTGAAATCGAATATTGATTGTCAACTGTCTTATATTGATTTTCAACTGTTTTTTTCTGATTCCAGTTAACATTTTTTTGTGTAAAAATTTAACAGGAACATCTTGTGTACTCATTTAACACAAGTCCTTTGTGTTGAATTAACACATGAGATATTTGAGTGGACCGTTTGGGACATGCGATTTGTGTTAAATTTAACACAAAATTTTTAGCTGTGTAGAGCTAAAAGGTTCATTAAACGATCTATCAATGCGTTTTTTAAGCACAAAAAATATAACATTTTTACATTTCAATTTTCTTAAAAACTGCATAAGATATATAATAAACAGTTTTTTCAATATTTTTTATTATTAAAAACTGAATAATTTTGGATAGAATTGAGCTAGGAAATTTATTAAACGACCAATCAATGTGTTTTTGAAGTGAAAAAAAAGAATTCCACATTAACTTTTTAATGAAATTTAAAAAAAATGTAGAAAAAAAGATTTTCTGAAACTTTTTAAATGCGATTAAAATATCGTTAAAATGGATCGATCTGGTTCAAAGACACATCACATTTTGTTCACCTCTAAGACCTACAACTTTGTGAAAAAATCATGATTGTACTTATTGTCATTTCTGAGATATTCATAGAAAAAAATTGTTAATACTCGCACATGCACATGGATATGTCCTCAAATTTAAAGGTAAAAGAAAATTTTCTCTATGAGAAAACAATAACGTTTTTAAAAATTTTAATAAATATGATCAACAATAATATATTAAAAAAATATAAATCAAGAATAACAATAGTATGGAAAAGAAAATGAAAAGTATGGAAAAGAAATATGATTCAAGAATAACAACAATGTAATATAAAAAAATACCAATCAAGAATAACATTAATAAATTTAATAAAAGCGAATAATTAAAAATAATTTATGTTTGACGCATCGCGAAGAAAGGTACCTATAAGAAGCAAACAAATTTATGTTATATTTGTTGATAGTTTTAACTTGATTAAAGCTTTTTTTTTTAATTATCTGTTGACAGAAACAATTTTTCTCGACAATATACAAAAAAGCTATTCAAGAAACACTGCTTTTGATTTTAGTTAATTAAAAATGAAGCTTTAATTAAGTTAAAACTACCATCAAACATAACCTAAATTCGTTTGCTTCTTAGGTAAATTTCTTCGTGACACGTTACATGTAATAAATTAATAAACGTTTACAGCATTATTAATTGAAATATAATTTAAGTTATAATTTAATAACATTTAACGCATTATTAATTCAAATATAATTTAAAAATTAAATTAAAATTAAATAGTTATTAATTTCAAAGAAACATTTCAAAAAAGAATCAGGCAAGTATTTAAAATTATCCATCGCAAAGTGAACCTCATCACGGATACTTCACACTACTGATATGTACTATTTTTTACACATTTTCCACTCAAAATTTGAGTAGAAGAAAAATTATTTTATTATAAAACCTAAATAAAACAGTTCTCTGAATTTAATTGAAAAAAATAATTTAAAATCAAAGCAGATTTTGTGGCACATATGATACGACCGGTTTAAAGTTTGCACACACTCAAAAAGAAGTTTATTTTAATATAAAGAAATAAATATTCTCCATTTGTATCTTTTAATCAACATTTTCTTTGTTTTTTAAATAATTTCTTTTATTCCAAGAAATTTTCTTTCATTCAAGGAAATCGTTTCTCTTTCAAACAAATGTTCTTTCTTTCAAACAAATTTTCATTTCAAAGTTTTGCCCTTTATTTTTCTTTGACCGTACATCAATACTACAATTTTCTTAAAATGATAATCTTTTTAAAGAAAAGGAAATTTCATTGAAACAAATAAATTTTTGAATCAAAGAAATTTTTTGAATCAAAGAAATTGTAATTAATCAAAACAATTATTTTGAAAAAAAAAATTATTTTGAATCAAAAGAATGTGTTTTCAATTAACAAAATATCAATCTTGAATAAAACCGAAAGAGAAAAGGAGAGTTGTTTCTTTAAATTAAAATAGAATTTTGTCTGTGCGCGTGGGACCTACGTAAAATTGTCGGGCGCTTCGTTTACATGCGCGCCTTCGCGCTCCCGCTCTCGCTACCGAGGGACCACTGACAAATTTCCCGAATCAAGTCTGGGTCTGAGTTGACTGGTGAGCGAGTCGATTAGGGGTATCAAGCGGGTATTACAAAGTCGGGGCCCGGACCCCTTCCCCCACTCCACAGCATCATCATAGTTCACGTCAGTGAGCCTGTCTTTCAGCCTAACTGCTTCTAGGAAATTGAGCATCTAGGGGAATTGTAAGAGCACGTATAATCAACACACGTGTTAGACTTTGAAGCAGTGAAAGTTTTCTCTAAAAGGCCTCTCTGTCCCACACCATCAACATAACCGCACAAACACTTTCATTCACTCGACCTTTCTCTTTTTTATCTCAAGGATGTGCGATGGTGTTGGTGCAGGACCAGTGGTTTCGCTTTCGCTTGAACCCCGAAGCACTCCACGCTAGGAAATGCCGTCCTTTGTCTTCTCGAGATTCGTTAACTTCCTCTGACAATGAGCCACGAGACATTTCAGAATAACGATTTGGTCCATTTGCTTACCAATATCTATTCTAAATAAGAAAATGCATACTCGATGATTACACTGTGTGCCAAACAAAATTAAATGTATACTTTCATGGAGACCTGGCACAAGTTCGTCCGATGAGACTACAGTCGAAAGATTTTGCATTTCTTTTAAGTCGATTTTATGCAATTATATTCGGAATAAATTTAATTCGAGTGGGCTATTTTTTAATGAAATTGCATTCAAATTAAAAGAGTTGCGTGGATTATAAAATTTTGTTTTTTGCATACTTCGCTGATGTGTAGTTTGTATCCGGAGTCGTCGTGAGAATCAAAAAACACAATCATTGTACGTAGGTAATTGTATTATTTGTTTTACAGTATAAAACGCACACGGAGAGAAGAGATAGTGTTCCTGCTACAAAACTTGTTCATTAAGCTGAATTATAGTCAGGACAACATTACTTGTAGTAGCTCTTACTAAACAGCGTCCAATTCCTTATTTTTCGCGTTACACGACAGTTATTTTGACCACACTCTCTGTTGAGTAAATGCTGCAGTTCTGCTCCCCCACTTTTCACTATTTGGCGGACACGTTCTAGTGCTTTTGACAGTTTAGTTGTAAAATGCAAAGAATAAGTAAAGTAATACACTAAATTAATTATTCAAAATACATTATAAAACTTACTTTATTTACAAAATAATATACAATTTATATAAATTTAACATTTTTTTAAGAATAATGAACTAGTATATAAACATTATAAAATTGACAGCTGTTAGATATACAATTGTCTACTGAGAATATTACTATTTAATTTAGACAATAATTTCAACTCCACATTCTAAATTAAATTCTTAGAAATTATAAATGGGATAATTACACTGAATACTTCAATATTTATCTTTAAAAGAAACACCAAGTACTATAATCCACAGACAGGTTATGTTTACTAAAATTCTGATGTTCACAACAAATGCGGCCATCTTAGCTGTATACTCTTTTTGATACATTTAAAGCTTAGAGCTACTATACAGTTAATATGTCAAAGCTACACAAGGCTATGGAATTATATGGAATTCATTAAATCAATTCTTTTTAAAACTTGAATTTCCCTTCATTTCGTGATTAACATAAAATTGAAACTAACAAAATTCTATTCCTGTTAATTCACTTTTTAAAAAAATTTCAATAAGAAGGGTATTCGATTCCGAGCCATATTTTCAGAAGTCTGAAAAAGTAACCTCGAAGCCATAATGACTTGAAGTATGTAAACTTAAAACATCCATTTGAATTCGAACTATGAGAAGAATTGACAGGAATAGAAACATATCAACTATTTTCGGAATTCCAAAATCACAAACTGAATTCTTTTTAATGGAACAGAGAAAGTTTTTGTAATGAATATTTTTTTACAGTGTATTACACTTTATGGCATTAGAAAGCATTTAAGGTCATGTCCAAGAACTCGGTCGATAAGTTAGGAATCTACGTTAATTTTTATTTTTTCCTGAAGTTTCTTTTTACAAATAATTATAAGCCAGACATTCATAACCCACTTGATGGTTTCCTACGATAATTACCAAACTCTGAAAGAAATATATTTTCTAGTTTCGCTGTAACTAGTGAGAAACTAGTGAGTCGATAACAAACTTAACGACATATTAGTTTCTCACTACTTACAGCGAAACTAAAAAATATGTTTCTTTCAAAGTTTGGAAATTATCGTAGGAAACCTTCAAGTGGGTTATGAATGTCTGGCTTGCAATTATTTGTAAAAAGAAAATTCAGGAAAAAGTAAAAATTAATGAAGATTCCTAACTTATCAACCGAGTTCTTGGACAAATAGATTTTTTAAATATTCTTTTCTATTACTATAACTTCATATAAGAGGGAAATTCAAGTATTAAGTAGAATAAAAAATTTTCAGTTTTGCGTGAAAATCAAAAAATTCGAATCTTTTTCTTTTCCAGTTTTCTTGCCGGGTTTTAAATCGGTCCGTCGAAAATCGACTAAACTGTTGCGTTACCACAAAGCAATAGAGAGTCGCGTCTACTATCCATTTCTCTCCGTGCAATCGAAAAGTTTATAAACTTTGCGATTATACCTGGTTCATTAATTATCTTGCCCAGACTTTTCTGAAAAAATTCAAATAAGAATGTAGGCTGCAGGGAATAGATCTTCATTGACATTCTGGCCTATATATTCTCATCACTCAAACATTCATCAAATTCCTAATCGTAGAGTATTCAAATCTACACCCAAACAAGGATCCTCGAAATTACAATAACAATATCAGCGAAAACTACAGTGCCTTAGAGAATTGAAGGATGATAATAAGCATTCAAATATCGATAAATGAGAATTGATTCTCTTATAATTGATCTCTTTCTTCGAATAACCAAGTTGATGTAAGCTAGATTTTACTAAAGTATTTGACAAGGTAGATCGCGTGATTCTTTTTCAAAAACTCGAACTATTAGAGATTCCATATAACCTTTTAGTTATTCTGAAAGATATTATTTAACAGACAGAATTTTGTTCAGTAAAAATGGTCTCTTCCTCTTTTAGTCTCACATATCGTGTACCATAAGGTTTTGTTTTAGGATCTTTTTTATTTACTATATTACATTAACGATTACTAAGAGTATTGAACGCGAATAGCTTATTTATTATTTGTGGATATGATTTTAAAATTACATTATTTCTGATTCTAGAGATTGTGTCGTATATTACAAGAAAATATTAATGAATCCATTCAAGTGACTTTTGTTAGAGGTTTTAATGCTCTTGTTTATGATTATAATATTAATAAATAAGTTGTAATTCCTACACGGAAAGACAAATCTAGCTTTTATAGAATGAAACCCTTCCACGCTGTAAAGGCACACCCCACTTTACCTATAATAAAGCAAACGATTTCTCCTTTAATGCTAGGCCAACCTCCTATTTTAGGCTATTGGCCTAGCATTAAAGGAAAAATCGTTTGCTTTGTTGGTTAGAGTGGGGTGCGCTTTCAAAGCGTGGAGGGGTTTCATTCTATAAAGGGTAGATTTTTCTTTGCGTGTGAAAAGAATAAAATCCGCGATTTGGGAGTTAAATTCACATCTGATCTTTTTCTTGCGACCACTTACTTCACTTTCATAATTCAGCATCTCGGATTTTAGAGTTTCTTATTAAAAAAACAAACAATTTTTCTAATCCGAAAGTTCTTATTTTACTTCTGAATACTTTTGTAAGATTCTAGAATAGATCTATTATTCTATTAAATTAAGATTTATAGATTTTAATCTAGATTTATAGATCTATTATTCTATTAAATTAAGATTAAGATAACAGTAAAATCTCTAAGAATAAAAAGTAAATAAATGATAATGAAGAAGGCGAAAGTTGTTAAAAAGTATCATCCAGAGGAAGAGAAGCAGGTAGTAGTTTGAGTTTAACACCAGAGAAAATAAGAAGAGAAAACAAAAAACCGAAGAAAGGGAGAGATTAAATAAAAGTAGTGAAAAGAATGGGAAAAAATAAAAGGACAAGGGAAAGAGGTTGACAACGAAGAAAGACAGAGAGAGAGAGAGAGAATGAAAAGAAGGTAGATGATGAATTAAAAAATAGAAGGAAGGATCAAAAAAGGTCAAAGAGAAGAGGGTTGGGGAGGGGGAGAGGAAGAGGGAGATGAACAAAAGAAGGTAGATGAGGAGATGAGGAAATAAAAAATTGGAAATAAGTAGATAAAGAAGATTGAAGAGGAGGTGAAGGAATAGAACAAATAGAGCGAAAGGGTAAAGAATGTAGAAGAGGAGATTGAGGGAAAAGGGGGGAGGGAGGGAAAAGGAGTAAAAGTAGGTAGGTGAGAAGAGAAGGAAATACAAGGAAGGAAGAACAGGTATAAAAAGAGGGCACAAGAGAAGGTGAAGAGAAAGAGAAATAGAATGCGGAAGAGAGGGAAGCGAACGAAAAAAATAGACGAGGAAATAAAGAAATAGAAGGAAGAGGTAAAGAAAGGTAGAAGAGAAGATTCAGGGAAAGAGATAGAAAGGAAGGGAGAGAGAGAGAGAAAGAGAGAGTAAGAAAGAGAGTGTAAGAGAGAGAAAGAGTGAGGAGCAACAAAGGAAGGTGTATGAGGAGATAAGAAAATAAAATGAATGGGTAAAACAGTAGGAAAAGAAGAAGGTTTAAGAGAAGATGAAGAAGTAGAACGAAACGGTAAGAAAGATAGATAGAGAAGGTAGAAGAGGAGGATGGAGGAGAACTGAAAAAGAAAAGAAAGAAAATATACTATATTAGAAGATGAAGGGATGGAAGAAAAAGGTGAAAAGAGTAGAAGAGGAGATTGAGAGAAAGAGGGCAAAAGAGATGGAAGAGAAGGAAAAATAGGTACATGAGATAAGAAATAGAAGGAAGGGGTAAAAAAGGTAGAAAGAGAAGGTAGAAGATTGGATGGAGGGAAAGAAAAGAAGAATTAAAAACGGGTATAAAAGAGGAGTGCGAGGGAGAAAGAGAGAGGTAGAGAAGAGCAGAAAGAAGATGAAGAAATACAAAGAATGGGTAAGAAAAATAAAAAATAAGTTGAAGAGAAGATGAAGAAATAGAAGTAAAGGGTGAAAATGTTAAGGCTAAAAAAGAAGGTAGAAGAGGAGGTTGAAAGAAGGAGTGATAGAGAAAGGAGGAAAGAGAAGAAAAAAAAGGAAAATTTGGTAGATAAGAAGATGAAGGAATAGAAGGAATAGAAGGAAGAGGTAAAGAAGGTAGTAAAATAAGATGCAGTAGGAGATGTAGGAAAAGAGGGTGGAAGAGGTTGTGGGAGAGAAGAAGAACGAAATGCACAAGAAGTAAAAGCTGAGAAAAAGATAGGGAAATCATGTATTTTACCTTACACAAATTCCTAAACTCATAAAATCGCCCCACCACTCCCCTCGTTACTATCTAATTCTCTTTGCTTTTCATTTTCTTTGATTCTCCATTTTCTTCATCTCCTTTTTCAAAACCTTTTTTCGTTTTCTTTTTCTCTTTCTTTAACATCATTTTATAGAATAAACAGACTTATAATGTGCGTTACTTCATATCGTGTTCAAACGACCTCTTCATCCGTGCAATTTCTGTAGAACGCCCATGAAAATTCATACTACAATTCCATACAGAGTTATTCTAATAAAACTCTATAGACTTTTTTCTAAAAAGTCATAAAAGTAGAATTTCCAGAAGAAATTTCACTCAACAAGGTTATTGTTAAAGAAGTAATAATTTCCTGAAATTGAAAGGTATAGTACTTTTAAATGAACACTTGTATTATAAATTTTTCATGACAATTCTTAAAAACAATCTGTGCCCACATTTTTATTTTCAGAAAGTAATGACCTATAAAAACATCAACAATAATTTTTCATGAATAAAAAATTTTAGCACACTTTATTTTTATTAGCAAAAATTTGAGAAAGTGAAAAAGCACTTTAATTCTTATTCATTTCTGAAGCAAGGAACATTTTTCAAACTGACACGATTCCATGGAGAAAGAAATCTATTTCTATTTTTTCTAATTTGCATCCTTTTAATATTTTAATTATTAGTTTCAAACAATCGAATAAAAGTTTTTTTTTGTTAAGTTACGCATCGAATTCAATTTTGTGCATAAGTATTTGTAGAATACAATTATTATGTACAGTTCACAGCCTTGGCACTATAAAGGGGAAAAAGGGGGTGGGGACGTGGTTTAGACGCCTACTTCATAGGGGCGGGAAAATTGTTACAGATTATCATATTCTAAAGCCAACATTTTAAAAAGAAAGGCGCCAAATTATATAGTTTTTCCCTCCATTCCTATGCTTATAGCCAACCCCTACCCAACGCTTAAACATTCCACTTGATCACAGTCGGGTAGCACGATTGTGGCGCCACCACTTTTTTAAAATCATACTTTATGAATACTTATTAGGTATTATACTTTGTGACGTAAGAGGCTAGTGACGTCGATCACTGGAGGGACAACAAACCAGAATCCGCTCTGCGCATGCTCTAGATTAATATTTTCATTGGACAGAATGAACGGAATGAGCTATTCCATTCATTCCGATAATTCTGTCCAATAAAAATATTAATCTAGAGCATGCGCAGAGCGGATTCTGGTTTGTTGTCTCTCCAGCGACCGACGTCACTAGCCTCTGACGTCACAAAGTATAATACCTAATAAAATTTTTTGAAATTCAAAGTATGCTAAACTCATTATTTTAGCTTTCTAAAGCTTAATAATTAAATACTTATGTATAATTATGTAAATTATGTAAAACCCAGCACTGATAATTCAAATAATACAATATTAATTTCAAATTCTGATTTACCTTTGTTAATACAAAACTTACAGATGATATTGTTCACAATAATCGTTTTTCTTTTCTACGTAGAGAATGTAAAAATCTATTTGATCTTCGTTATAGTCTCAATCTTTAACTAGAGTTTAGAACCGGATTCATTGTAATTAAAAATACTTTTAGAATTATGTTAATTCAACAAATAAAAATTTTTCTCCTAGCGAAATGTGCAATGGTGATGCCCTAGCAACGAATGATTTAGACATTGCTGGTTTCTGTATATTTCAAATCCGTATAACTATATACGGATTAAAAACCATTTTGCACAATAGTCAATTGATTGAAAAAACTGTTGCCATTGAAGATAAGAAATTAAATATAATGGATCATACATTCACAATTATACAATAATACGGAAGATACATTCAGGACACAATTGAGGATAATAAATAATTGATGAATAACAAAACAACTTATCGCTCGTGGATCAGTTCTCTTTCCAAGTGGTCAACCGGAATTAAGGAACCCCAGGGCGAAGAATTCGTGCGTTTCTTTGATTTTCTCTGGGGATCAGTGATGATCGTCGCGGATTTTACCTTACGGGATCTATGTTCCTTGCTTTTAGAGACATGTTGTTCGTCTTTTGTTAATCCATTATACATTATTTTTAACAAATCTTTATTACTTGATGAGTTGAAAACTTGGTAAGTTTCCTTCTGAATGGAAAAAAGGAATTGTTATTCCTGTTTATAAATCTGGTAATAAAAGTGATGTGTCTAATTATCATTATAGGCCAATTACTTTATGAAAGGCTTTTTATAAAATATTTGAGAGTCTTGTACAAGGAAAGTGTGGCAGATTATCAAATAACTTCGCACTTGTAAGATCTTTATTGGAGTGTGCTTCCGTTATATGAAATCCTTATTATGCATTTAATAAAATCAGAATCAATTTCAGAACAAATTTCATCAATTTCTTTTTACGGATATGCTTTTCTTTTATAAACTTCTAAATGGCTTTATAAATTGTTCAGCGTTACTCTCGTTCATTTATACTTATGTTCCTGATGTACGGTTAACCAGGCATCATGTGCTGTTTGACATAAGTTTTCATAGAACTAATTATATGAGGCCCATACATTAGTAAATTGGTTCTGTCGAGAGGCCAATGCACTTTCAGATGAAGTTGATTTTCTTGATTCTAACATTTCGAGATTCACCTCAAAATTGCATCGGCAATTATTTAGTCACTCAACCCAGTGTAGTTTGTTATTTCTTACATATATATGTTGCGGTGTGCAACTACTAGTTTATGAGAGAACCTATGTACGAAAGGTACTACGAAAAGTAACTAGTAAAGAACTACTACGAAAGGTAAATTTTTCAAGTAAAATAAAATAATATACAATTATTGACGAACCAGATGGTTTTATACAGGGAAGATCAGTCAATATATTAATTTAGTAGTTCTGGCAAATTTCATAGCAACCAATCTAGATCGAGATTATCAAGTTGATGTAGCTTAGATGGCTAACACAAAGACATTTGACAAGAGGATCACTGATTTGTCTTGGCTAAATTAAAGTACTGAGTGATAAATTCATCATAATAATTAAAGTACATTGGCTTTTCTGCTGACTTATGTAACTGAGTATAGCTCTAGTTATCTGGATCGAAGAAAACATTCAGTTTGTGTTAGAAATTTCTATTCTGATGTGTTTCAAGCAACGTCTGGGATATACCTCAGGGCTCGAACCTTGTTTCTCTATTCTTTATTCTACTTATGAATGACATTCGGTTGGCTATATAAAGAAATGCTTTTTAAATTATTTGCTGATGATCTGAAAATCTTTATAAGGACCACCTCCTATCGAGACTTTTTGGATCTTCAGTCGTTCAGTCAGATCTCGATAGTTAGTTTCTATATGGTCTGTACGGAATAATTTGCTTTTTAATATAAAAAAATGTCTTGCAATTTCTTTCTTCAGTAAAACAACATCTGTTTTTAACTTTCTTTATATTAACAATGTTGAAATAAATTATAGAGGTACTGTCTGATTCGGATTTTACTTTTAATGATCAAATTAGTGAGGTCATAAATAAGGCATCTCGATCTCTTGGTTTTGTCATCCGCAATTCTATAGGCTTCAAAAATTCACACACACTTAAAATCTTATATTACTCTTCAGTCAGATCACACCTAAAGTTTGCATCTGTAATGTCCGATGTGAGAAAAATCCTCAGAAAGTGCACTCTAAATTTCTTGTAGTGAGATCTCACTCCACTAAGAGTGACCCAGTTTTCACTCTTAGTGGAGTGAGATCTCACTCCAAGAAATTTAGAGTGTGCCCCTGGACTTTCTGACAGAAAATTCTGTTGGGAAATCCCGACAGGAAATTGCGAAGGAAAGTTCTGTTCCTGACGGAATTTCGACGGAATTTTCAATCAGAACTTATTTCTGTAGAAGATTCCAGGGAGCACTTTCTACTTTTCTTCTTTGACTTGGGATGGTTTCCATATTACGAAGTGCGTGTTCTGGGTTTGGAACGCGTTGGAAACAGAACCTTCTCTAACCAGTCTGTTTATGACAGATTTAACCATGAGTGTTCTCAACTAAGATCCTGCTTTGAATCCTCTAGGTTATCATCAAGTCTAATTAACGCTGATCTAATTTTTCCATGTAAAATCATAAATGGTCAAGCATCTTGTCAGGAATTATTGAGTTTAATCAATTTTGATATTCCATCCAGAGAGCTAAGACTTAATCCACTTTTCAGAATCCCGACTATAGAATAGAGCAAACCGTGCAACTAATTCTACAATTAATAGAGTCGGTAATAGCGCAAATGTTTTTCATAACTTAATAGATGACTTTGAAGTTACTTTAAGCGGATTTGCAAATTTTTTGCGAGCGCTAAATGTATAGGCATGTATAGGTGTATAAATGTATAGTTCTCGACTTTATATATATTAATTTTATGTATTGTGTTATTGAGTTTATATATTTTATTTTACAGCACTCTCTTAAATTGAATCAGTCAAATTTCACTGATTCATCAGCTAGAAGTGTGCTATTGATTGCAATCCGTGAATTTTCACTGAAAAATCAGTGGAATTTCACTGAGAATCAGTGAAATTTGACTGATTTTTCAGGTAAAAACCACTGATTCCCAGTGACCGACTTCTGGCTGGCAACCAGTGAAATTTCACTGATTCAATTTAAGAGAGCACATTGACGTTTTCTTCTGTTACCCGTAAATGTATTTATTTATTCATTTATTCATTAAATTTATTAATAAATAAATAAATAAAATCTGTCACAGCGGCAAAGTCAATTTTTAAATTCGGATCTCTTTCCGCGTGGGGGAGGTAATTGTGGTTAAAATAAAGATGTTAATTAAGAGTCATTTGGGTTTATTTCACAAAAGAAAGTCACTACAATACAGTTAAAATGATATAATGAGTTGGTAGTAATAAATTTCGAGCAACACCGCTGTGCTGTCGACGTCTCAATAGGTCAATCGTATCTAAGGGCCTCGTACAATTTTCGTCAAGACCCAACGTAGATGTCTCTGTCATTAGAATTAAATTTTCACTTCGCGACAAAATCAATGAATATCTATAAGACAATTTTTTTATTAAAGTAGAATAATTATTTGGTTTCATAAAGCACAAGTGAAAAGAAAAGAATATAATGTGTAAGATGATAAGTTAGGTGCTACACTGAAAAAAATAAATGACTGATTCAGACAACGTATGGCAGTTCCACCAATACATGCACCTAATCTAGTCATAATTGTGACTAGGTTAGGTACACG
>WNHD01015268.1:1847-15415 GCA_011057455.1 Ganaspis sp. Gsp50 | reverse complement strand
AGAATATATTCTCAAAGAATATCATGGGAATATTTGAGAATATTTGTGAATACTTAGGAATATAGAATATTGAAAATATAATTAAATTTGCGAAAATATCATTGAAAATTTGTAAAAATAAGTTTTAAATATAAAAATAAACTGGAATTTTGTCGTCAGTGGTAGATTTAGAAAAGAGTAGACAAAAAATTATCTATGTTTTTGTAAAAGATGCATCATTTTTAAAAATCCGAATGCCGAAATATAAAAACTATGTAAAAAATGTTGAGTTTATTAGAGAGTAGTACAGATTTTCTAAGAATATCGAAGAATATCAAAGAATATCTAAGAATATTTAAGAATATCTAAGAATATTTAAGAATATTTAAGAGTTCTCAAGTATATTACTTATAAAAATATTGAGTTTATTAGAGAGTACTCCAGAATATCTAAGAATATCTAAGAATATTTAAGAATATTTAAGAATACTTAAGAATAATGCTGAATATTTGTATATACTCTGGAATATTATTTGAAAAAATTTTCCAAATACTGCGAATACTGAATATGGGAATATCTACAGAATATTCGAGAATATCTGGCAAATATACGAAGAATACCTTAGTTGACGACCTCTCGGAATTTACTAAAAATCCTACGGTAATTCTGTTTGTAAATATTTTTTCAAGGAAATTACGATTAAACTTACGATTAAATTACGATTTTTCCGTAGAATTTACAGGAAAAATTGAAATACGTATTGTATATATTATAAGCCGCTATAAAATTGCCAATGTTGTCTTAGTGGAAGTTACAATGCTAATTTTAGGTGATCCTATGTGGAGAGACATTGTCGCAACATCCTTTCAACCTTGTTGACTCTCTAGAGAAGCTGAGGATCGATATATTTTATGCCCTGGTTTCAATTAAGCTAAGGTGAATATTTATCGTTGAACGACCAATCATGAGTCATTTCGAAAATGAGGAATCAACACTTGCTTCTAAATGAACCTCAGAAAACCAACACCGTTAATTTAAGAACTCGAGATTGTAAAACGGAAAATGAAGAAGAGCAAAATCTGCATAAGTCCATAAAATTTAAAAATTATCAACAAAAAAGAGATAATCGTTTTGTTCTTCTGGTCGTGAGAGTAATTTCAAGCATCAAAAAAATACGAACCCATAATTAAAATTATCTTAAGAGCCCAAGGGTAGAGTCCAAAAGATAATTGTTTCAAGCTGAAAATAAATGCAAATTGAAGCCAAAATTTCAACGCAACATTGCAATGGAACTCTAACCTAAAAACCAAAGCGAAAAATTGGCAAAAACACATAATGTCTTGTGATTGTACATGACAATGTAAAAAGCGTAAATTGAAATTGAACCTACTTAGGTGAGTGATCAAAAGGTAATGAATTTCATTGCACAATGAGCGCCGACGATAATTAATATTGTAACTTGTAGAAGGCAGGAGGTGTTACGTAAGAATTTTTTCGAATGTATACCCACACAAAGGTGACTCATTAAGAAAGTAATCTTTCAGAAATTGACGGTTGGAATAAATAGAAGGTATTAATATTAAGAGCCGAAGACAGAAAGCCAAAGGAACTAATTCGTTGGGTTCCAATCAACATGCTAAGACTGTGATTCATATCTTGGGCGCGAAAACGAGAATTCTAAATCTTCGATATGAATCGGGTAATCCCTCGTAATGAAGCTCCCAAGGCTATCTTGAGGAGAAGATTCAAATATTTATTTCATCGCGACGTCACCCAAGCGTCTTATAATCTTTAGTTTTTAATCAAGGACGCATCAATGAATACAGATTTTCAACCCTTCTCAATAATTCTACTTTGGTCAATAGACCGCGGTCACGAAGCTGTGTAAAACTTTTTTGCACCCCAGAAGCGAATAATGAAACTTTTTCACTTTTTTGTTTTACCATGAATAGCAATAATATTAATAATAAAAATAACAATTATTATTAGTTCACCAAATTCTTCGACATTAATTAAGTCAACCAAAAAATGTGTATTCTTGGTGATTCAAAAATAATTATGGTTATTATTATTGTTGCTTTGTAATTATTATTATTATTATTATTATTATTATTATTATTATTATTATTATTATTATTATTATTATTATTATTATTAAACTGTAATAACAATTGTGATTAGATTCACAGATTTTAAACCCTTCTGTTTACAATTTAAATACCAAAAGAAACGAATTATATAAACGACTAGAAAAGCAATAGATAAAAATAAATAAAATTGTAAATTGATTAGTAATTTTTGTGTAAATCTAATTATTAAAATGTTATTTTATAGTTATAAACAGTAATGGTTAATTTTAGAAAAAGATTGAGTGCAAAGTGGTAATTATCAGAATAATGAAATTAAATAATGAAAAACTTAAATTACAACAAAAAATTGTTATTAGCGTTAAGTAGTTAAATGGGTATTTAACAACTGTTAATTTATTGCTGAGTAGCTATTTATGAAAATGAGAAATAAGTTGTTTTTATGAGATAAGTTTTTCCCGCGCTAACAGATATATCTTTATTTTAGTTCCAGGTTGTTTTAAGAGATGGCAGACGCTGTGCTGCTTTCAACTTTATGAATTAGTTCCTTTCACGCGCTAAAATTCTCCGCATCTTCAATTTATTTTACATTCTATTGACTTGCAGAAAAGTAATATAAATTAGTAATTAGATTAATTAGTTTAAAATTATTGAAACTAAACAATTATATACTAACAAAATAAAGGATTAATATATATATATATATATATAATAATAAATTAAAGGATAAATTATAGGATAAAGAATAATTAATAATAATAATAATTAATAAATAATAATTAAAGGATTCTTGAACTTTTAACCAGCGCAAAAACAAAATAAACAATTTAATATTGCAAAAAAACAATTGAATATTCTGAAATAATAATTATTAATCGGATATTTGAATAATCAAATATTAACAGATAAAATCACGAAATATTATCAAACGAAATAATTCTATATTAACGAATGGAATAATTAAATGTCAGTTTAATAAACTTTAAATTAATGAATCAAACAATTAAATAATATCAAGTCAAATAATTTGTTTATTAATCATTAGTAAACACATATTAAACTTGAGCATTTAAAAATTGATTAAATTAGTAATCCTGCAAAAACAAATGTTTATTTAAAAAACTTAAAAAACGTACTTTATTTTTTTATCACCGTTTTTAGTACCTAAGACACGAATGCAAAAATAAGTACTTAGTTTTAAAAAAATAGTTTCCTTAAATTATGGTACTTTTTGACACAAAAAAGTAGCGTAAAACTTAGTTCTATTGCGTTTTTTAATATCCGGATTTAATATATGATTGAATTCGTTAAATCGATTATTCGGTTGATTGGATTTTTCGATTAAAGGGATTATCAACTGAATGGATTATATAACTAAATTGATCATTCAATCTAATGTAAAAAATGTAAAGTTGTAAAATATTTTACAACTAAAAAGATTCTCCGATCAAATGAGTTATTCAACTAAATGGATCCTTCGACCAAATAGATTGTTCATTTAAAAAGATTCTTCGATTAAATGGATTATTCTATTAAATGGATTATTCGATTAAATGGATTATTCGATTGAATTGATGCTTCAACTGAAAAAAATGTTCTATTAACAGAGGTGATAATGTGGTCTAGAAATGCAATCCTCATTAAGTTAATGAGCAAGAATAATAAGAGGGTAATCAGAATAAATGAACAATGTTAATGAGAGTATAAAAGCAACAATGTACGAGTGATGACATTCAATACAGTTCAGAAGTCTTTATTTGGGCGGGAGGGAATGATTATTGATGAACATCATCTATCGAAAAAGGAGTGTCTAACGCCGAATGTTAATTAGGACATGACGTGTTTGCCTTCAAGCACAAACGTACAATCACACTTAGAGAATTATCTTTATGCACAGCTTCATTAGCGTAAAAATGCAAGTAATATAATTGATCATAACAATCACAAAAAGTAATTATAGGGAGTCAAGTTTGCTCAAGAGCATTTGGTCATTAGCATATTATTGAATATGCAACATCAACTTTAGCCACAACATTCCTATTCAGATGAGGAACAATGAACGTCAACTCCGAGACAATGTTTTCGAGTCATTTCAAATTAAAATTAAATTAAAAAATCAAAACACTCTTTCACAACATTTTGTTTTCAAAATGCTATAAAAATTGCTTCAAAAGAAGTTTCTTACAAAAAAACAAATAACTGTTTCAAAAAATGATTTTTTTCAAACTGACATTTTCAAACTGACAAATAACAATTGCTTCAAAAAATCATCCCCATAGGAAAGCATTGTTTAAAAAGTCAAAACACAATTGCATCAAGAAATGTTTTTTTTAAACAGTCTAATAATAGTTTCTTGAAAAAATGTCTTTTTTCAAACAGTCTAATAATAATTTCTTCAAAAAATGTTTTTTTCAAAAAGCCAAATAATAATATTTTCTAAAGTCTAGTAGGTTTTCTAAAAATGCATTACGAACACAACAATTTACAACAACCAAAAATAATTCCCTTGGCTTACGATCAAATTAAAAGCCGATCGATCTAAAAAATCTCTGACAGAACTGATTTGCAGACTGGCAACTTTCTCTGGATTCTAATTTCCCAAGTTTAAAAAATCTGCAAGATAATGTATTGGAGCTGAAAATGAAATGTTTAGAAAAGTGGTTATATAAGAGCATTTGTTTCCTGTCTGTTGCCACTGAAAGCGTCATGTTTCTGTCAGAAAGTTTCACGAACGAGTCGTCAATGAATATGACTGTTCTTTCAACGGTAGATCGAGCACTTGGAAACTGGTTTAAATGATTTCTGGGCACGTGTTTTACATATAGGTAGAAACAGCCGGTCTTCCGTCAGGGTCGAATATATAAGTTCTCCACGTTATCTCGGGTCATATCTTCTGCTTGATCCTCTTCAGTTCTCATTTCTTTTATACCAGACCTATTGTATTCATCCACAAAGCTCTGATTGAACACTATGTGCATAACAGTATATCATTATCCATCTATGCAAGATGAGTTAACTTTTCTTCAAAAAAATCTGTCCCAAGTATTCAAGATTTTGTGGCAGATACTAGGCCACAATTGTATTAAACAACTTGTCTAGCACTCGAAGATACGCTAAAAACCTGAGTCGATTTTTAAGATGATCAATTAGAAGGGTGAAAATACTTTTATTTTCGTAAATTAACAAGTATTATCAACTTGACAGTATTAATCGTCATTTTCATGTTTATTAAAGTATCAAATTGATATTAAAAGTATGAAATTGACATTAAAAGTATGAAATTGATATTCAAAGTATGAAATTGATATTAAAAGTATCAAATTGATATTCAAAGTATAAAATAGATCAAGACTTTGTAATCCTTTTTCATCCGTTTTTTGCTTATAGCATTTTTAGGTTTTATTAACTTTCTTTTACGGAAAAGATAAGTTTCGGTTTTTTAAAACAAAGAGTGCCCACTTTTCGAGAAGCTTCTTTTTACCCTCAACGAAATGTTACGAGGAGAGAAATATTTTCCTCCCGGTTATAATTTACTTGACAAGACATAAATTTCATTGTGGAAGTTTCTAGATTGGTGGTCAGAAAGTGCGTTGATTTGGATGAAAGAGGCACGAATGCGTCTGGCAATAATTAGAATTAATTTAGAAGGAACGTTAAATCTAGGCGAGTGGGCCCTCGAACAGGAATAACCCAACTGGCTCTGATTAGTCTTAATGTGTTAATTAGAGAAGATTGCTGTCTGGCCTTCCCCTTTCCTCGGGGCCCCTTTTGCTCCATCCGCTGATGGTCTTGACTCTTGAGCGAAAAGTACGCCGTTGCCACCCGCCATCGTCAACGCCATTCCCGCGAATCGGCGTGTCGAAATCGACGCTAGATGGCGGGTCAGCTCCTTACGGACAGGAGTTCAGGGGGTATCATATTTTACCAGCCACCGACACACATATACACAGAGAGCCGGACTTTGGCGCGCGATCATTAATCACTATTATCTCGGGGTAATTTTTCTTCGATATAATTTCGTCTGTTTACCCCCACAAGTAGTGCCAGGAGATCGTCAAGAGCCGTTTCTTCCTGCGAATTTAAAAGGGCGCCACTTTACGCGTGGGGGGCTTGCAGCTTTTTCTATTAACAAGTCGATAATCTCATATTTCAGCTCCTAAAACCCTTATTTCAAACGGAATTATTGATGCTTTCGTATCCTAAACGGGTAATTAGATTTGTGATTGATAATTCTCAAAAACGAGATTTTCTTCTTTTGAAAACATAAATTTTTGCTTTGGTTTTTTTAGGCTTTTTTGTTACTTGGGCTTTTTTAAACAAAGTTCAATGGGGTTCAATTACGTGAATTCCCACTTTACAGTTTCAACTTGACACTTTTAACTTCTTTCCATTTTCTACTCCGCACATTTTACTTTCTTTTTTTAACATCCTAAAACCCCAACTAAAACCTAAAACCCCCCAACCGAAAGTTAAAACTGAAATGTGGTTAGTCAGAAATTGGAAGTGGATAATAGCAAGTGGAAACCGAATAAAGAGGAGTCAAAAATGGAAAATGAAAAGTAGATAAGAGTAGAAAATAGAGAGTTGAAATTGAAATGTGTAAAATGAAAAATAGGAAGAGAAGCGTCAGAAGTGGAAAATGAAGTTAAAAGTGGGGAACTAAGAGGGCTAATTAGCCCTAGGAACTTTATTAATTTAATAAATAAATAAATAAAAGAGAGTGGTTGCTATGAAATGAAAAGTAGATGATGTGAAATGATAAGTGGACGATATGAAATGGGAAGTAGATGATATGAAATGGGAAGTAGATGATATGAAATGAAAAATAGACAACAAGAAATGAAAAGTGGATATAAACGAAAAATCGACATTAAAAAATAAAACGTGAATACAGTGAAAAACGAAGAGCAGAGTAAAAAATAAACACAAATAAAAAAGCCCCTACTGGCCGAAATGTCTTGAGAGAATCCATAAAACTCGAGAACGTGCGATTATACAAAGTACATAAAGTTTTTACACTTGAAGGGAGAGCAAAAAGTAGCTACCTTTGCACATTATTATTCATGCTATCTCCATTGGTCCATAACGCCATTAATCATGGGATAAATTGGACAGCTACAAAATTCTGATAGGGCCTATCTCAAACGTTGAATAGATTGAGCGACCATAAATTAATGAAGGTTGCTGCTGGAGGGTCCAAGCGAGAGTAAACAGGGCTTAGATTTTCCTCAGATTCTTTGGGAGGCCGAGAACTCAGAGGGTGAATGGTTGCAGGGAAGTAGCAAAAATCCACTTGGAATCCTCTTGAGACAGGGCCGTTCCTTCCGTGTCTTTTCTTTTCGCGTGTCTCCTCCTTTTTGCACATAAAACACTAATTCTTATCCAACCACTACAGTTGGAACTTGAATATCTATTTACACAGTTAATGCGGCAGTTCATGTGTACTTAAAGGCTTTGCGTACATGTTAATCTAGCGCCTGGGCTATTTTAGTGTATTTGCATCGATCAAGCACTTTAACAATTCTCTCAGCTGTCCAGTTTCCACTTCCGAGTGTCATTTACCTCTGTTATTTTATATTTATTTGAAACAACCAGTCATTTCCAAAGATGGCGACTGTCAATAAAGTTGACAAAAGTTTACAAAATTAAAAACAAAGGATTTTGCACTACATATATAATGTTCATTTGAAAATAGGCGTAAAGTTAAAATTCCGAGATAGTCTAGGAGTGATTCACAAACAAACAAGGAATGATTTATAAGCAAACAAGGAATGATTTATAAGCAAACAAGGAATGATTTATAAGCAGTCTAGGAATGATAAAATTGATCAAATGTAAAACTAAATTATTAAAATCAGAATAGAAGCACAGTAATCAATATTATGTCTTCAAAATTATTTCTTTTGTTGTGAAGAAATCACCTGAATTTAAACATTTTCTTTATAAAAAAGCAAAATAAAGCAGTAAATCCAAAAAAGGAGAATTTCAAGAAAAATGCAGAATACCAAGAATAGAGCAGAATACTAATAGAAAAACAGCAGAATACCAAGAAAGAGAGCAGAAAATGAAAGAGAAAACATAACGAAAATGATTAAAAAATGTCTATAAAAATGTACAAAAAATGTACAAAAAATGTACAAAAAATGTACAAAAAATGTACAAAAAATGTACAAAGAATGTAGAAGAAAAATATATTGTCGGATAATGAATGAACTTCTCCTTTAGAATAATTACGATGTAATTAATGAAATTCGCATAAATAATTAATTTACGACTTAACAGTGGGACTACTCGTGATAAAAGAATTTATGTGTTTTAGAAGGAGAGTAAAAATCGTATTTTTAATAAGATTTTTAGCAAGAAGGGTATTTTTATGGGATTTATTAGCTGTGAGTTGGTACATAATTGTGATAATTAATTAAGCCAGTCCGCGTAGACAACGAGTCGTGGGTATAAGAAGTTGCTGGAATTAGCGTTGCAAATGAAACAAATTTGTTAAGACATGGAATTCTCACGTGATTTACGGTATCCAGACTATGTTTAAGACGTTTCTTAGATGCCACTAAATCAATGTTATTAAAGTAATCTCACTTTATTAGGCTCAATTAAGCGCGATTGTAACTTTTAATTTCAAACTGTCACTTTTTACAACTTGCAACACTAAAGTACCTCTTTTTATCATTTTCGATTCGAAAGTATTTTTACAACTTTTGACGAATTAATACGAATTCAAAATTTAGACATTGCTTTTTATTCTTCAATCAAAGATTTGAAAAACTGATTTGATGAAAAAATCATGAAATCTGTCTTTAGGGTAAAAAATGAATTTATTTACAGCACAAATTAACAGTTACAGTAAATAAAATCGAGACTTGTCAACGGTGAATAAATTAAGAAAAAACACGAGTTTCGTCAAATAATTTTTCCGGAAGCATGTGGAATTTATGTAAACGTGACAATCTTTAATCGTAAAGTAAATTCAAGTGTTCGTGTTTATCAAGCATCTGTAGGCTAAACAAAAGTACGCTTGCGATTTGCATAAGGCGTGTAATAGATGGACAGCGATTATTTAATCTGTTCTCACTTGGAATCTCCCCTCAAATCAAATTTTAAGTCTCGAGAACTTTTTGATTGCTTCCTATTTAATAAAAGTTGATTTCTTGAATGATCTATTCTATTTGGAAATGAAAGCCAGGATTATCATGAGACTAACAAAATGACTTGAGATCCTGTGTAGATCTTTCCTTGAGATGATGGTCACTCGACCAACGGGTATAAATCACCTACAAGAAGTGTCATCCTGGGGTTCGACCCACCCCACCCCCTCGCCCTCAGCATTCCTTCATTTGAATGCCACACACACGAACACCTATCCCTCTTTCAAAACATTATGGAGGATCGCTGGCAAGCGATAATAAATGAATTGTATCGAAAGCCTTCAATTTCGATGGATCGATGTAGCTAGAAATTTCAAGCCAAACAAAATCTCCCTTCTTTCTTATTCTGTTTATTTTAAATATGAATTTAAATTAAGGATCGATTAGAAGTTTTACGTTCGGCTATTCCTGTTCTAACACTTCAAATTCCACTTGTCAAAATATATTAATATGTTCCATACAAAATCAAGAATGTAAATTGACGTATCAAAATTGTGAAATCAACATCAATGTTCAATTTAAATAATTATATTAATGTTACCTTTTTTTTCAAAAAAACCGAATGCATACAAGTTTTAATTATGAATTTTCATCTTATTAATTATGTAAATTTCAACTTGAATCAATCCAGATTTGTATCAACTTTAACTTGAACCGAACTCAATTCAATGCGATCTTGAAACGATTGAAAAATCCCTTCAATCCTAAATCAAATCAAACTTCAATCAATCCAGACTTAAATGCATTCAAACATTAATTAATTCATACTTGAATCAATTTAAACTTAAGCGAAAACAAACTTGAATCTGTTCTAACTTAAATCAATAGAAACTTGAATCTATCCAAACTTGAATCAATCCGAACATGAATTAATACAAACTTGAATCAGTCCGAAAATAAATCAATACAAACTTCAATCTACTCAAACTTGAATCTATCCAAACTTGAATCAATTCGAACATGAATCAATAGAAACTTCAATCTATTCAAACTTGAATCCATCAAAACTTGAATCAATACAAACTTGAATCTATCCAAACTTGAATTAACCCAAACTTGAATCAACCCGAATATGATTCAATACAAACTTGAATCTATTGAAACTTGAATCCAGCCAAACTTGAATCAATAGAAACTTGTATGTATCCAAACTTGAATCAACCCAAACTTGAATTAACCTGAATATTAATCAATACAACCTTGAATCTATTGAAACTTGTATCCATCCAAACTTGAATCAATGTAAACTTGTATCTATCAAAACTTGAATGAACCCAAACTTGAATCTATCTGAACATGAATCAAATAAACTTCAATCTATTCAAATTTGAATCCATCACAACTTGAATCAATATAAACTTGAATCTATCCAAACTTGAATCAATTCGAGCATGAATCAATACAAACTTCAATCTATTAAAACTTGAATCCATCAAAACTTGTATCAGTACAAACTTGAATCTTTCCAAACTTAAATTAATCTGAACATGAATCAATACAAAGATCAATCTATTCAAACTTGAATCCATCAAAACTTGAATCAAAACAAACTTGTATCTATCCAAACTTGAATCAACCCAAATTTGAATCAATTCGGACTCGAATTGATAACAACATTAACCAACTCAGACTTTAGTCAATCCAAACTTGATTAGAACCAATACAACTTAAATTAGTCTGAAGTTCATTGAATGTAAACTTAAACCAATGCAAACGTGGATTAATTTAAGCTATGATCAATCTAGACCCAATGCAATTTTGAGTCAACTGTAACTTTGATTAATTCACAACAAAATATAATTTGAATGAATCCATACTTAAACCATCTGAAATTTTTATCACTCAAATTAAAAATAATTCGAGTTTGAATGAAACGAAATATGAAACAACTCAGACTTAATTCAACCTAAACTTGAATCAATCTAAACTTGAATCACTCTAAATTCGAATCAATCTAAACTTAAATCAAACTCAAACTTGAATCAAACCCAAACTTGAATCAATTTCAACTAGAATAAAACTTAAATCTTAACTTGAATTTGCCAAACTTGTATTCTAAATTTAAAATACAATTTAAACTGTAAATTTCGGTCTTCTTAAACCAAAATTACTTACAAATTTGTATTTAATTGACCAATTAATTATAAATAGTTTAACAAATTGAACACTAATTTATAAAAAGAACTGACTAATTCCAGCTGTAAAAAGCGACATTTAATTTTAAACCTAAAGCGATTTCGTGCAATTTCTAAAGTGACTTTTAGACCTCACATTGTCTTTCTCAATCCGAGAATTCTCCTGCTCTATAATAGAATGAAAAGGCATTAACAAAGTATGAATAATTCATTAGAAAAGTAGTTCGCTGGCAGCATGAACGAAATAAAATATTTCATTTGTTAAACATTCATTTAGAGAAGATTGAAATCCATTATTAAAATCGTACGTCAGTTAATACAAAACATACACACTGATGCATTTATCAGATAATAAAGAGTGTTTCAGACAAGGCGTGTTGCCAGTGTGAGTTTGCGCATTGATAATGTATACCAAGGAATGAAAGCGGCATGTCGTGATGTGATTTTAATTAATCATTTGAGTGTACATTTAGCAATGACGCGAAAGGTGTGTGCATGTGTGTGTGTGTGGGAGGGCAACGCTACGGCGATGATTTCGTGTTTTATCTTCTCCACTCGAGCGAATTAATAATTAGGAGGAGAGAGTCGAGTTAGTAGTATCACAGTTGTTCAGCGTTGATTCGATCAACCTCTTCACGATTCTCTCTCTCCGGAGAGAGTAACACAATCAAGAAGGAAGGAGAGAAACAATCAGCATGAGTCTCGGAAAAGAAACGATTTCTCGTTGCTCAGATAAATAGAAAGGTTTTTCGTGTATACTCGTTTGCCCGTAAGAAATCATGACTTTTAAAGCGTCATAAAAGTATTATCGTCCCGCGCAATCAACATCTTTGTACTTCGTTTTACAGGACTGTGAACTTCAAAAACATTAATTTTTCTCTTCACACTTTCTTATCCTTAGAATTGCCAATTTTATCAACAGGAAAACCAGAGACTATAACAAGTACTATAGTTAACATTAAAATTTCTATTTCTTTCTATTTTTATAAACTTTGAGTTTTCAATGTTGACTCAATTTTTGCTCAAGTTTGGAATTTAATCAAGTTAGGATTGATTCTTTTCATCAAATTTTATTTTGCTGAATGTTTTTCTAAAATTAAATTTACGTTTCTTGCAAAATGGATCCAGATGAGTTTGATATTTTTTACGTTTGATTCGAATTAAAGAATCCAATGTTTACATTAAGTTTACAATTTAGGTTTACATTAGGTCGAGTTTTCTTTGAATTAATTTTTCATTTATTTAAGTTGAGGGTTTTTTCAAGTTCTCATTTGAGAAGGAACAAGTTTATACAAATTTGAATTGATCACGTTTCAATTAACTCAAGTATAAATTCAGTCGAATGGAACTTGCTCTAAGTTTGGATTGATTCAAATTTGAGGTTATTGAGGTTTGAATTGACTCAAACTAAGATTAATACAACTTTGAAATTTATCGTTAATCAAGTTTGAATTGAATAATATTTGAGTAGAAATCAAATTTAAAATCGCAATTAAATTCGGATTCAATTCAATGCATATTCAATCAGGTTTCAAGTCAATCAAGTTCGGATTCAATCAAGTTTAAAGTCATTCAAGTTTGGATTCAATAAGGTTTTAAGTAAATCAAAAAGGGATTTAATCAAGTTTTCAATCAATCAAGTTCAGGTTTCATTGTGTTTAAAGTAATTCAAGTTTGTGTTCAATCAAGTTTGTGTTCGATCAAGTTTGGATTCAATAAGGTTTAAAGTCAATCAAGAAGGAATTTAATCAAGTTTTGAGTCAATCATTAAAGTTTTGAGTTAATCAAGTTTTGGTTTACTCGTGTTTGAAGACAATCAAGTTTGGGTTTAATAAGGTTTAAAGTAAATCAAGTTCGGGTTCAATGAAATTCAGGTTCAAAAAAGTCTAAAGTAAAAACAAGAAGGATTTAATCAAGTTGTAAATCAATCATCAAGTCTGTGTTCAATCAAGTTTGTGTTTAATCAAGTTTGTGTTTAATCAAGTTTGTGTTCGATCAAGTTTGGATTCAATAAGGTTTAAAGTCAATTAAGAAGGAATTTAATCAAGTTTTAAGTCAATCATCAAAGTTTTGAGTTAATTAAGTTTTGGTTTAATCGTATTTGAAGACAATCAAGTTTGGGTTTAATAAGGTTTTAAGTAAATCAAGTTCGGGTTCAATAAGGTTTTAAGTAAATCAAGTTCGGGTTCAATGAAATTCAGGTTCAAAAA
>WNHD01015264.1:0-11379 GCA_011057455.1 Ganaspis sp. Gsp50 | reverse complement strand
TAGCTAAACCAAAAGTTTGCTTTGGTATTTAAAAAGTAAAAGTTACTAGCTAAACGAAAAGTTACTTCATTCGGATAATAGATAATTACCTCTGATCAACGAAAATAAATTTCCCATCCATCGCATGACGAGATACAAATTCGATTGTTCGAAGCCTAGGTCTACTAGACGTAGAGCTTGGTATTGACAATGCTGTTTGTATTCTTCCAACTGCTACCAAACACGACAAATTACAAGCTTCCCCATCACCTTCACCTTCCTGTTCTTCTAAACCAATTTTTGTTGGTGCCCAAGATTTCAAATATCCAGTGCATTGGATAACACAGTACTTCCAATCTAAACATTAATCAAAAATACAGAAAAATTAGAAACTTGGAAAAAAAACTCTTTCTTTTGGAAATTTTTTCCAAAAAAGAATTAGAATTCGCTCGATAAATCTTCTATTTACAATTTTCGGAACGTCAGATGAATGTTCTCTATTATTTTCTTTTATTATTTTTTAAAAAAGCCTGCTTTACAAAAAAATGTAATGTAAAAAAATGTAAATTTTAATACAAATAAATGTAGCACATACATTTTTAAAGAAGAAACTTTTTTTAAAAGAAAAGAAAACTAAATTAAAATTGACACTAATAGAAAGAGGAGTTTAAGATGAATTTGACGATGAAGTCGAATGCAAAGCCGAGAGATAGTTGCGCAATAGCTTTGTTATACTTTTCAATGAGAGATGATATGCGTCGTTAACATGATGATCGAATCATTCGCATACTTGATTTCACTAGCTCCCTTAGAGTACATTAGACATGGTTTATTCAAACACGCGCATGAAGAAACTACTCTAAATAAATGCGCATATTTTTTAATTATCGTTATCAATGTTGCCGAAACCGAAAATTACGTATGATTTCGCGTCACTTTTTAAACAACTATTGTTTTATCAATTTATTTTTCAAACCCTCTGTTGATACCGAACCGTAAAATAATTTATCAAAACAGTAAAATAATTCGTCCAAGCACTAAAATAATTTCTCCAAACAGTAAAATAATTTGTCCAAACAGTAAAATAATTTGTCCAAACAGTAAAATAATTTGTCCAAACAGTAAAATAATTTCTCCAAACAGTAAAATAATTTGTCCAAACAGTAAAATAATCTATACCCAAACACTAAAATAATTTCTCCAAACAGTAAAATAATTTATACCCAAACAGTAAAACAACGTATATCCAAACAGTTGAAAGAAAGTACTTTCATAGGTGAACTAAACTTGAAGTTGTAAACTTGTAAACTAAAGTAAAAAGTTGGTAAAAACTTGTTCTACTTTGTTAAAATATATACATATAAGGATTGAAAAAAGTTAATGATTTATTGTCAGGATTAAAAATTAATCGAGGAAGGGGCAGGGCAGCTATTTGTCCGGACGTGTATAAACCTTTCGCCTCTCACGATCTGCATTTTTTAACTTTATTAACCATGTTGCAAGATCCTGAAGGCATGCGCTACATTCGCCCAAACAAATCTTTTGCGTCCCTTCTACAATATTTTCCACAATAATACTTTCGTCATGGTTACATATTCCGGTAATATATTTCACAAAAACAAGCATGATAAATTAACAAGTCACGCTAAACAATTCATTATCGAAATTATGAACATATTAATCTGTGATCTTTAAGACTTATTTGAATCTCTGTGATTTTAGTCTTCCCTTTTTCTCCAATTTTTTATTTACTCCATTTTAGGCAGAAATGTTCTTCTTAAAAGATTTTTAAACATTTACTTGAAAAATACTATTCTATTTATTTGAAAAAATACTATTCTATTTATTTGAAAAAATATAATTCTATTTATTTGGATTACTTAATTTAATTCCTTTTTACTTATTTATTTGAAAAAACACAATACCATTAAAATTAGGAATTTTTTTTGAGTACTATTTTTCGTGAGTGCTATAACTTTATGGTAAAGTGAAAAAAAACATAAAAGTTAAAAAATTATCACCAAGATTCTGTTGTTTTTTTCGTCTTTGGCATCCGGAAGTCGTGTGGGTCTCTTCCTTAATTTGTGGATCTCCACAGCGAGAATTGGGTTCGACTTTTCGTTTCATCCTACATAAAAATGATCTCCTTGCTCCTGGACATAATCTCGAAACACCTTGCGGAACATCCGTTTTTACCGGAAGCATTGCTAGAATAAAAGAATAGTCAAATTAGTTCCATTAAATTCTTATGAATAGCCTTATTAATAATAATACAAAAAACAATACTTCCTCTGAAAAAGCAATATAAAACGAAATAGTGTACATTCAAGAATGCCTTCCACTTTTAAGCTAGTCTTACTTATGTGTTACCATAGAAATAAATGTGTAAGATAAGTGCGAACTGAGAAGGCATTCCTGAACACTATCCGTGCATACTTTCACGATTAATGATAATAATGAAATTAATAATAATAAATCATGAAAATAGTATAGATGGAAATAATTATAGATAGAAATATTATAGACAGAAATAGTACTTATAGATAGAAATAGTACTTATAGATAGAAATAGTACCTATAGATAGAAATAGTACCTATAGAAAGAGATAATATAGAAAAAAATAATACATATAGATAGAAATAGTACCTATAGATAGAAATAGTAATTGATCAATCATAGTTGAAAATCAGTTCAAAGATTCTATAATAATGCCTTTAGATAGAAGTAGTATCTATACATAGAAACAGTAATTGATCAATCATAGTTAAAAATCAGTTCAAAGATTCTTAAAAATAAAAAAAGTCTGAGTAATAGTTTTATTTTTTATTTTCGAGTCCATATTGCTGAAGTCATAATCAGCAATCAGATCATCAATAATAATCAGCTTTTTATCTCTGTGAATAATATGCATCCATTTGAAGATGGAAACCCTTAGTTATGTAATAACAAGGTGATAATTCATTTCTCGGAGCCAATCGGAGAAGATATGGAAATACATAATGATGATCCTCGTTAAACGATGGTTGACTTGCTTTCCTCACACCTGATCAATTACTTGCTTTTTTATGTGCTAAATCGTTTGACTCGTGCATCGCCTTTCTATAAACTTTTTTACTTTAAATCCCCATCGCAACTTTGGCACATTTTCCCTTTATTCAAATTTCAAAAGCTTCAGTCCTCACCAGTCACAAAATATTAATCTCATTATGCGAATATTGAATTTAAGGAGAAATGAATAGGGTAAAAATTAACCTGGTAACAATTTCGGATAGAAACGGGACACAAAAACAGAATGAATTTTCCAACAAGGAGGTATAGAATTCGGATTGAAAATGTATACTAAACGGATGATTTTCGGATTGGAACGTACAAATTACGAATTAAACAAATTACTTTTAATTTTGCGAAAATATTTCCACAATGTTGCTGCAACATCAGAAGCTATTCGTCAGTTTGCCATTCGGTAGATTGACCCAATGACCATTCGGCAGTATGGCCATTGGGAAGAATTTATACGCCTCCGTCTGTGCTGGATGATCATGTATAAGTCGCACCATTCTTTAATTTAAACGAAATATTATCTTTAAATTTAAAATCAGTGAAATTTTCACTCGTTTGGGATCAGTTAGGGATCTCTGCTCATTGAAATTCTCTGGTCATCAATGAAATTTTACCGCAAATCAGTGGCTTTTCATTGTTCCACCAACCTGGCATTTCAATTTCATCAACAGAAGTCGGTCACTAATTTCAAACCAACGAAAATCTCACTAATTCAATTTCATGGTGCTACTGGAGGCAACATGTTTCTTATTTGGCACAACTGAAGCTTGTAATGGTAATAATTGTTCTGAAGTAGCTACAACTATTAAAACGAAGGTGGTGCATACGGAGTGTTGAAATTTTTTCCGTGTAGAACAAACAATTTTGTTTCTTTTTCCACTGAAATGTCTTATCAAAATTTTTTTTTCTTTTTTACAGGAGTAGTAGAACTACGGAACCTTCTACGTTCGAGCAGTTCTACGTTCTTTTTCCACTGAAATGTCTTATCAATTTTTTTTTCTTTTTTACAGGAGTAGTAGAACTACGGAACCTTCTACGTTCGAGCAGACGCCAAAGGAGGTCCAGCTGAGGTATTCTCAACGATGGAAGACGCATGGGAAGCAGAAATGTTCGGAAAAAGCCTTAGGTGGACCCAGCTATATTACGCATAGTGATGGGAGGCTTTCGCGTGTGAAAGTGTTCGAAAAAGCCTTAAGAAAACCCAGCTTGGGAGGCTTTCGGGAAAGTGAAAGTGTTCGAAAATAGCCTTAGGAGGACCCAGCTATTACACATAGTGATGGGAGGCTTTCGGGAAAGTGTTCGTAAAGAAAAGCCTTAGGAGGACCCAGCTACTACGCAGCGATGGGAGGCTTTCGGGAGCGTTCGTAAAAAGCCTTAGGAGGACCCAGCTATTACACATAGTGATGGGAGGCTTTCGGGAAAGTGTTCGTTAAAAAAAGCCTTAGGAGGACCCAACTATTACACATAGTGATGGGAGGCTTTCGGGAAAAGTGAGTGTTTGAAGAAGCCTCAGCTTGAGGGGCTTTTATGGGAAATGTCGAAAGAAAAATAGTTCCAAACTACGCAGAAAGATTCTTCAGGTCTCCGATTCTTCTGCCTCTTTCTTCAACTCCTTAGAGATACTACAACAAGCCAATGGTGAGTTTTTTCATTTTTATTGTATACGTATAGTTTACACCCAAAACTATGTAGAAAAAAACAAAGCAAATTGATTAGTTTTCTTTAAATTCGTCATAGTTTGTGAAGCTTCGTGTTTGTTAGTAAACTCCGTGTTAGTACCCGCTGGCCCTTTTTCCTATTCCGCGTGACACACCGTGGTTTCAGATAACAATTTTTAGAAAATATTTTATAACGTCTTTTTTGAAAAATATTGTTTGACTGTCAAATGTCTAACGTGTGTTTTAATTATAATTCAAGAATTCGTTTAACTTCACCACCCTTTAGGTTAGGTTGTATATCGATAAACCGTGATGCGCATGACTGAAAAAGCTAACTGCGCTGTCTGCGCGAAATATCTTTTCCTTTGATTTTCTAGAAAAGCCTACTTAAATTACGTAACGCATTTTTTAGAAATTTTAAATCCCCCCCGCCCCCATGTAACAAAATATTTAATACATTAGCGCCATTTTTTTGCTGAATGTAACAAATAGTGTGACTCCCCTTCCCATGAAGCGTTACGTAATTTAAGTATGGCCCCAAACTATAATGCAAACTATTTTTTGGCAGAAATTAAGCGATTCTTCTATCAAATTAAAAAATGTTTTTTTTTATTAGAATATACTTCGATTTCTTTTAAGGCTTATTAAACGTATTTTTACTTTTGTCGATTGAAAAAATTTTTCTCAGTTTTTGTTTTCTTCCTACATTTTTAAAATTCTATTTCGAATTTTTTTTAATTCATGACATTGAATTTGGCAACGTTTTTTACGTTGAAAAAATAGCGAATTTTTGTTTTTTTAATCAAGTTGTTCCAGTATTTATTTACATACCAACTTTATACAAAAATAAGGCAAAAAGATAAGGAAAATAAAACTTTAGAAGTTGTAAATAAATATTTAAAAAATAGCAAAAAGTACCATTATTTTTAATAAACGAAAAAGACGTTTCAAACTTGACGTCATTTAAATATTTGTTTATATAATTAAAAAAATAGTGTTAAAATAATGTTTATAAAGTTCGGAACGTTCATTTGAACGAACTGTTTTCGATTTGTTTTATTTTTTTAAAAATATACTTTTGTAATGAAAACTCCCGAACAGCAGCACCAGATATTCCAGCAATATTGCCAACCTTGGGTCGATATTACAAATGTCGCAGCAATGTTGGGAATGTTACCGTAATATTGGGAATATTACCGTAATGTTGGTAATGTTACTGGAACATCTTGTGCTGTTCGGGCTGTTTTTAAACAATAATAGCAGCAGAGTTAATAATTGTTACGTAAAATAATATGTTAGGACAAATCTGAATAATTAAAAGTAAAACGATAAAAATTTCGTTCATTTGAACGTTCGGAACTTTATTTGCATTTAAAATAAACAAAATATTATATAAATATTAAATTCATTATTATTTAAATTTTATTTCTTCTTCATTTTTCAAATAAAAATGTATTGCTTTGCTGAAATCACATTTCATTAACATTACGACGGAATTTGTACAGTTGACTTTATTAAGAAAAATTAGAATTTAATTACTGTATAAATATATATGTGCGATGGTGGTGTAATGGTCAGCATAGTTGCCTTCCAAGCAGTTGATCCGGGTTCGATTCCCGGCCATCGCACACTTTTTTTGTACAATTGATAAAAATATTAATTAATTGCCAAAAAAAATATATACGTTTATAATATTTTTTATTTTTAAAAAACATTGTAGTTAATTATTTTAATTTTTTGTATACGATCATTTTATACTTTATAGAATAAATAATAAATTTTCTAAAGTAAAAGTTAAAGTAAACATGCGTTAAAGGAATCGTTGAATTGTTTAAACAATTTTAAAAAACAAAATTATTAATTTATAAGTGAATAAATTATTGATTTATAAACTACCAAATTACTAATTTATTAATTACTAAATATTTAATTTATTATTTTTAGTTATGCCACAAATATCATATCAAATATTCAATCAAACTTGAAAAGAAAAATAAACAGAATTCTTTGTTTTTTAAAACTTTAAAAATTTTATAAAAGCATATAAAAATGAGCAATGAATTATTTATTACTAACAATAAGAATAAATTTTGTTAAAGATGAATATATGTATACTTGAATGGTTCTATTGTTTAGCTCACTACATAGTAGACTTGACGTGTACTTAACGATAGTAATCATTGAAATGAAATATTACGCACAGTTGTTGAGAGAGGAAAGTTTGATATTTACTGATGCTTGATAGAATTATTCATCAATATTATTCATCTTGAAACCTATACCTGATATTAATATTTTTTGTGTTCG
Source organism: Ganaspis sp. Gsp50 (assembly GCA_011057455.1). NCBI lineage: Eukaryota > Metazoa > Arthropoda > Insecta > Hymenoptera > Figitidae > Ganaspis > Ganaspis sp. Gsp50. The sequence continues at coordinate 4,374 of WNHD01015264.1, read as the reverse complement.
AATATTCACTAGTGAAAGTAAATGTCTTAAAGCTCAATAGAATCATCAGTTTTATTTTTCTAAAATTAGTTCAATGCTCAGAATTTAAAGGATTTAAATTAAGAAAGACTTTAAATTAAGAAAGACATATCTCCAGAGAATATTTGAACAATTAGTCCCAATAAAAAATTAACTAAGGGCCCAGTACGGGGCCAGTATAGACTACTGCATAAAAAACAAATACAAACAATACAATAGGCTACTGGTACAATAGACAAATACAAACAATACAGTAAACTACTGACACAATAGACAAATACAAACAATACAGTAAACTACTGATACAATAGACAAAAAATTTTATTGGGGTAATTTGTATAAATTTAGATTAATAAATAATTAAATTTTCATTAAAAGAAATAAACATACGCAATAATTATACTTGCTTTTGGCATCAATCAACCGCTCCCGTGGACTGAGATCCGATGATGAAAGTTGTTCCTTAACTTTGGCAACATCTTTCGGATGAAGGATATCAAACCAGCTCTGCCCCAAAAGATCCCCCTATCAGATATAACTTACTTTTTACATTTGACGCATTTTTTTTAGTTTTTCAATTTTTATTCATGATCGAGTTTTTTTTTAAAACAACTATTGAATAGTACTTTCATTGAAACTTTCATGGGAGCAGAAAATATTATAGTTTGAACCATCTTATTTTAAAAAATGTGAGATTTATTAATTTGCATAGTCATACAATATATTTATTGAAATAATTAATTTAAAAATTATTATTACCTGAGAATAATTAAGAGTCTGCGAAACAGATTTAGATACGTAAAGAATTCTTCCTCGATCGCAACCGACCACGAAAACAAAACCTTCAGCAGCCTAAATCAAAAAAATTAGAAACATTTATATAGTTATTTATCAATGATGATAAGAATTTATTACTCAGTAAAAACTTTTAATACAAAATAATACCGAAGTTTGCGACGATTTCTTCGTTTACAAAAAACTGAAAAGAAAATTTTTGCTTACTTAATTGTGGTTCGCGTACTTATTTACTAACTAAGACAAAATAGAATCTTTGGAAGTTGTAAATAAATATTTTAAAAAATTTATTTTATTAAAAATGTGTTTCTGCATTCTTCGCATAAACGAAAAAAAAGAAGTCGAAAACTTCAGCATCATAATAAAAATGAATTATTATTGTTTTTTATTATTATTATTGTTTTATTATTATTATTATTATTATTATTATTATTATTATTATTATTATATTCCCAAATTGTCGACCTCAGTGTTTAATATCAACAATCGGTTTAGAACTTTCAACTTTTGCGAGAGCGTGAGAAAAGTAAAAAGGAAAGTATTATTATTATCAGTTTGTTATCCCATTCAGAGATTTACTTTCCAATTATCGGTAGATGCACTTATCTAATAATGTCAATTAACCCTCGTTTTGATCTCTTGTTTCATTCTTATAATGTTTCGTATTAATTAATAATAACAATTAATTTCGGTTAAACGTTGAAACGATTTGTTATGTAAAATATTATCACACATATTATTATAGTACATGCTGCTTTAAACATAAATAGACTAAAAAAATTTACAAATTTATATTTATAATATATATATTATATATTACATAACTATTTGTACTGCAAATGATAATAAATAAATGTGAGGATATTTAATAAAATTATAGGTAAATTTTTATTTATACTATAAATTATATACCTTTAGATAAATTTCTATGTTCACTACGAATTGCATAAATCTCTATACCATGAATTATAAATAAATTGCTATTCATACTGTAAATTATAAATAAATTTATATTTCTTTTATGAATTATAAATAAATTTCTACTCGTACTATACATAATAAAAAATCACGTCAATTTGCTTATGCCAATCCGTTTGAGCCTTTCACATTCCGTCAATTTTTGTGTTTATAATAATAGTAATAATAATAGTAATAATAATAATAATAATAATAGTAATAATAATAATAATAATAATAATAATAATAATAATAATAATAATAATAATAATAATAATAATAAATTAGAATTTATCACTCGATTTGCAGTAATAATAATAATAATGTTTATTTATCTAAAAATATTATAGTTTATAATTATCGTCAGCATAATACACAATAAAAATAAATTGAAGAAAATATCTGGTTAAAATAACTAGAATTTTGGCACTAGAAGTTCTGGTTGAAGGAACTAGAAGTTTTCGTTAAAGGAAGTGGAAGTTTTCATTAAAAGAACTAGAAGTTTTCATTAAAAGAACTAAAAATTTTCGTTAAAAGAACTAGAAGTTTTCGTAAAAGGAACTAGAAGTTCTGGTTACCTCAATCAGAAAAAGTAAGAAGGGCACATTTAACTAGAATTCTAGTTATTTCAACCAGGCAGTAAGGCGGCTTTTATAAAAATGATGTCTCACATTTGGGAATGGGAGATTAAAAATTATAATAATCTTTGTTAATACTTTTTAAGTTTAACCACATTATGCGAGGGGAGATGTAAATTTACCAAAAAACGTTTGACGTTTTTGGAAACCGCAATATTGTTTATTGTCTAAGATTTCTTCTAAAAGGAAAATAGTAATTTTTACATTATCATCATTATCAAAATATAATTCATATAGCTTATGAGTTTAATTACGTGAGTTGATGTCATCGATTCCATAAATTCAATATTCATTAGTGAATAAAAAAAATTAATTAAGAATAAATTTAAAAAAAAAGTAAATCATTATTTGTCGCTTCAACTTTTTGCCTAATTGAATGTTTATCATTACTTATTACCATAATTCGTGATTAAAAATTTGATTGCTTCAGGATGTTGCTGAAGTTCTGAACGTTCATTTGAACGAATTTAAGTTAATATTCTAAATTGATATTTTTTAACAAATTTGCATTTTAAAAATAAAAGAATAAAAATTTCGCTCATTTGAACGTTCAGAACTTCAAACGCATTGCTTCAGGTTCTTTTTTTTGCAAGAATTAAAATCTCTATATAATTTTTTTTTTTAGATAAAGTTTCTTAATCAGCATTGAATTTTATGATAAAGTGTGATAAATACTTGGAAAATCATTCTAAATCGTTTAAAATGAAACTATAGAGATTGTAACAATAATTGTAAACCCGGAATTGTGTAAGTTGAAATCGGTGACCCGACTTGGTATGTCGGGCGTGGTCAATCCATGGCAATATATTCCCTTTTCATGGTGTGCAAGTGCATTTACATTGCATGGTAAAGACATGGATAACGCGAATGAAAGCTTGATTAAAGATAAACGCTCCAACCTTTCCTAATACCGATACAAACTCTCGTTCATACAAGGCTATCAACTTTGGTAAATTATTTTTATTTAATTTGTCAAGAATAATGAAAATGTTATCAACTTATTGTTTGAAGCTCGTTTTAAATTTTCCGATTCTTATTATATTTGGAAATGAAAGAAATTCATCATTTTAAATGTATAAAATAATTGATATTTACAAAAGAATATTCAGAATGCGAGTTATATGAAGAATGCGAGTTATATGAAAGTGACTTAATTTTATACGCTGAGAAAGCAATTCATTTTGATGAAATAACCAATAACCATACACTATGGAAAAAGTTTGGTTGTATCAAAGAAATATTTATTTAATATAAGGTCAAACAAATGTTTATTTAATACAAACAAATATTTATTTAATACAAACAAATATTTATTTGATCCAACCAAAGTCATGATTGATTCAAACAAACATACATAACATTTTGCAATAAATAATTTGTTTAAAATTAATAAAATTGAAAATCAACCCTAAAAACTATTTTTTTTTTATCGTTTTTGTTATAAACGTTGCGCACTTGACCATCATATGTTTGTTTGGTCTAAACAAACTTTTTTCCCAATGCAAAAAAAGTATTGCCGGCTTTGTTTAAAATCTTTGTTTAATACAAAAGCAATAAAAAAATTGTTGACTGTTTTAACCATTTCTTAGATGCAAGAAAATAATGTCAGTATAAGAAACAGGATTAGAAAATTATGGCATTTTGTTTGTTTGGTTCAAGAAAATGCTAACTTTAATTTAAAGAAAAATTTATTTCATCGAAATAAAAAATTTCATTTAAAGAAAAATGTATTTTATTGAAATAAAGTTTTATTTTATTTAAAGTTTTGTTTTATTTAAAGTTTTATTTAATTTAAAGTTTTATTTAATTTAAAGTTTTATTTAATTTAGAGTTTTATTTAATTTAGAGTTTTATTTAATTTAAAGTATTATTTTATTTAAAGTTTTATTTAATTTAAAGTTTTATTTAATTTAAAGTTTTCTTTAATTTAGAGTTTCATTTAATTTAAAGTATTATTTTATTTAAA
>WNHD01015259.1:0-14361 GCA_011057455.1 Ganaspis sp. Gsp50 | reverse complement strand
TTTTTAGTTGAATATCACTAATTGGAAAGTTAAATATCTATTAATTGAAATAGTAAATGTTTACTTTTGGAATTAGTTGATATTTTACTTTCCACTTGGTGATATTCAACTAAAAATTAGTAGTTTTCCACTAAAGATTAGTGGATTTTTCACTATTTAGTAGTGGCTCATTTTTCTCTAATACATTAGTGAAAAACCACTAATTCAGATTTAGAGAGTATATTTAAATATATTATATTATAATAATATTCTATGTTCCTAATATTTTTTAATGTTAATTCATTCTTAGATTTGAATTAGTACTCTATAAATCTGCATTAGTAATTTTCTACTAATTTAATGGTGAAACTTCTCTGGTTTTATTCCAGATTAATTTTTTTCAAATCAAAGAAAGATTCTTTGAATCAAAATAGAAAGTTTCTTTCATTCAAAAATACGTTCTTTGATTTTATGAATGTCTACTCTCTAAATTTGAATTAGTCATTTTCTACTAATGAATAGGGGAAAAGTCGTTCAGCTATTTAATTAGTAAAATTTTACTAATTGTTAGTACAAAACTACTAATTTTTTAGTAGAATATCACTATCTTTAGTAGAAAATTACTAATTGCAATAGTAAAATTCGATTATTGAAATTAGTAGACAACTACTAATTCAATTAGTAATTTTCTACTAAAAAATAGTGATATTCTACTAAAAAATTACTAGTTTTCTACTAACAATAAGTAAAATTGTACTAATTCAATAGGTTCTCTCTAAATTTGAATCAGTAGAAATCTACTAAGTTCACAGCTAAAACTGAGAACCTAATTCAATTAGTGAATTTCAACTGATTATCAGTTAAATTCTACTGATTCTCAGTGAAATCCTACTGTAGAATTAGTAAATTTTTCACTAATTTACAGTAGAATAATTTTACTATTTTTCAGTAGATTTTTACTAAATGAATTAGTTGCTCAGTTTTCACTATGAAATAGTAGTTTTCTATTGTTTCAGATTTAGAGAGTGGACGACTTTTCCCCTATTCATTAGTAGAATATGACTAATTCAAATTTAGAGAGTACCAAATTTCAGAATATGTTCATTATTCTATGAGTAAGACCGGGGACAAATTTTGCATATGGGTCATGTGACCAATGACGTCATATTCCATTACATACCCTTAAAGGCAAAACTTTGTTTGAAAAAAAGAAAATTTCTTTGAATCAGAGAACATTTCTTTAGAAGAAAATGAAATTTAAATTTTAAGTAATGAATTACTAATCATTGTATATAAATGAGTACTAAATCATTAACTTTTATTAGTAAATTACTAACTTTTAGTATAGAAAATTACTAACTTTTAGTAGAAAATCACTAACTTTCAGTAGAAAATTACAAATTTGATTAATAAATTAATACCTATTGGAAAAATAAAATTTAACCATTTTAATTTGTAGTAATTTACTAAACAAATTAGTAATTTTAAATGTAAAATTTGGCTATGTTAATTAGTAGTAATTTACTAACCAAATTAGTAGTAGTAAAATTTTACTATTTCTTATAATATAGTAGGAAACTACTAAATTCTATATGTAGATGAAAACATTAACTTACGATTTAAAAAAAATGTATACCTAAACATTGCCTATTTCAATAATAGTAAACGCAACCTTGTGTCATTGAATTAGTAGAAAATTACTAATTTAGATTTAAAGAATAGTAGTTGAATTTACTAATTGACCAATTTACTAATTTTATTGAAAATGCGTAATTGATGAATTTTTATATTTCAACTAAAGTTTTATTGAATAGACTACTAACAATTAGTCAACTTTTTAACTAATTTCTATTAATGGACACTATTTTTTAATACTGAATAAAATTTCATATGTATAGAAAGTATGCTAAACATTTTTTAAAAATTCCTCTCTGAAAGCACCACACAATTGATTTTTTGATAATTTTTAAATATTATGTTATATAAATTATGTTCGTTATTTTTCACAATTGTTCATTTTCTTACTTTATTTACAAACAGTCACTTTTTAAGTCCTAAAAGTATGTATATATGAGTAAGCACACAACATACTACTATTTTTCAAAAATTGTGTATTTTTTTAATAATTTACTTTGCATTTAATATTTTGTTTCTATATTTTCTATATATATTTTTTTTCTACATTAATCAATATCTGAAAGTTTTCTCTGTACTTTTTCATTCATATGTTTTTTTATTTAACAAATAAAAATAATTAATTATTTTACTCTTTCTTTATTATTATTATTTTATTATTATTTTCTTAGTATATTATTATTAATCTATTGGGGGTCATCCACATATTACGTGATATCCATGTGGGGTGCACCCAGAGAAAAGATTTATTTAAATTCAATATAATTTGTTTGAAACAAATAACCATATATTTGTCTCAGAACGAATTAAATTATTTAAATTTATAAAAATTTAATTTTAATTAAATAAATTATTTATTTGTTTTAAATAAATATTTTATTTAAAATTAAAATTATTTATTTGTTTTAAATAAATATTTTATTTGGCAGAAATAAAATTTTTATTTCAATGAAAAAATTTTTATTTGGATCAAATAAAATTTATTTGAAACAAATAAATAAGTTAGTTGGTTCTGAGACAAATATACCATTTCTCTGGGTGTGGAGGGGGTTAGTATCACGCTCCATTATAAATTAATATTAAAACAATAGAAAAAGTATCTCGATAGGGGAGAGGGGGTTTAAATTACCCGAAATTTGTATCACGTAATATGTGGATGACTCCTTATTATTATATTATTATTATTTCATTGTTATTATTATTTTATTACCATTATTATTATTTTATTCCTATTATTTTCTTACCATTATTTTATTATTATCATTAATACTCCTCACTTTACCACTCTCATTATTTATTGTTAATATTTCTCAATATTATTTTATTTATATAATACACTTTATAATTTCCTTTCTATAAACTTTTTCAATTTCATAATTTTACGTCACTTTTTTTCTCTTAACTCGCAGCTCAAAAGTCCCGCCTCAATTGAAATTACAAATTGATTGCAGAGTACGCCAATGCACGTTAAGGGGACATTGTTTTTTCAAACGTTTAGTGAGCCAACAAGCTCGACAGAAAAAAAAGCGCTGGGTACACCTGCAGGCGGATAAGCGAGGAAAAAAAGGTTGGGAACCACCTGTTAGAAAAAAGTGTTGGTACCTAGGGGTGGGGAAAAAACACCCCACCCCTAGGGAATCTGGAGTAGCGGCGGCGCGTGCCACGGGAGGTAGGATCGTTTACAGACAAGTGTCGGGGATACGTGGGGGATAAGTGGTCCACATTTTTTTTACTCTGACGCTCGAGCACCCCCCAGGGCTACAAATGGGGCGTAAAGAATGCTCGAAAAAATGTTTGGGGTGCTGTCTCCTGCATTGTCGTTTCACGCCCTCAGGGTGTCAGTTAGATGTGTCTCTTAACGCTCACTTTATTTATATAATTACTCTAAAATTAACACACTACCATTTATTTATTTATTTTATTTCAATTCCATGTTCGGTAACAATTTTCATTTTTTTTTTGTAATAAAAAAACGAATTATTCAGTAACTGTTTTTATTTGTAGATTTTATTACAATATTTTGTAATTTTAATGGTCGGATTTTTGTGACTTATTTAATTATATTTATTTAATATTGAACAATTTGGGTAAAACTTTGGAAAGAAATTGAAAAAAATTAATAAAAATGAATTAAATTTGTTTTTATTATATTCTCATTAATAATGAGAGTGTATTTTTATTACAATAATGTGATGGTTTTAAAATAATGCAAATACAGCGTTTCAAAGTTTTATTTTTATTATTTTAAAATAATTAAAGTATAGAGTTGCAAAGTTTTATTTTTATTATTTCAATACCATCACATTGTTTCATTCACAAGTTTTTTTTGTGTGCCGGTGTTATTATTATTTTAAAAATAAAGCACTGTAAGAAACAAAAATGTTACATGCACTTATTATAATAATAGGGAAGATTAGGGCTATACTGTTCGAAATGATAGTAAGTTTAATAAACACATGTTTATTACATTATAATTGCTCTGTCTTTGAATAAAAATTAATATACGCGAGTTTCAATATTTACAAGAATGTTGTAGATTACAAATTTTAAAATTGCATTTTCTCGTTTTTTGCGTATTGTTTTTTATAAAATAATGTTTTAACTATTAAAGTAACATAATTTCTTTCATTTAAACAAACGTTTAGTTAAGTTTTAATTGTAAAAATGTATATAAATGAACATTTCGAATATACCTAACCTACAAATTTTCTACCGGAGTATAACAAATTTCCAAGGAAGCACCCAAGATTAGATCCAGGGAGGGTCAATCAATATTAAATTTGTTATAGGTATGCTAGTGGTGGGGGAAACATTTATATTACATTTATAACTTCTAGGGGGGCAACTGCCCCTCCCTGCCCCAACGTAGGTACATCCTTAAAATGATTTTGCGAAAAATTTACTCCCTGTAACATACTGTTTTGACATAAAAAGTAAATTACTTATAAGGCATTGCATACTGTTATTTGTACTTAAACAAATTTTTTAAGATGCAGAAAGTATCAGGGGCGAGTTTTATAAATTTCAATTTATTCAAGATTTTATGTGAAGACGAAATTCGATTATAATAGATGTGTAGTCCAATTTCGTTCTCACATAAAATCTCTTGAGTATAAAAAGATTCAACTTTGTTTCAAATGTTTCATTATTGTACATTAATAATATACGCATTGATATAATAAGTCCAAGAAAATTTCTATTTTGAAAAAAAAATGTTTTAAAAATAATAACGCGACGATAAGCTTGGCCATAGTCAGTGCAAAGAAATAATTATTATTCTGGTATTAATACTTTTCAATTTATTTAATAATAATTATAAAACTCTGCATTTTCTTGTGTAAATACTAATGTTAACATTGAAATTTAGAGGTGTAGAAAATAAGTAAATAATAAATGTAATATTAACGACTACAATAATAATAATAATAATAATAATAATAATAATAATAATAATATAATAATAAGAATAATTCGTGTCATTTTTTTGACGCGAATTTCATGTCATGCGTAAATGCATTAGTCAAACCTCATTTAAAAAAAAAATTAAAAAATGAGAAGAAGAAAAAGAAGAATAGTAAAATCATGCGTAAAAGAAGTTTTTAATCTGACAACTACTTTGTCATAATAATAATAACAATAATAATAATAAAAATAAAAGTGAAAATATCGATCGCTTGCAACTTTCTGATGAGTAAAAAGAAACCCACCCTTAGTTCAGATTCAAACCAAGTTTTTCTTTCAGACGCGACTGGTGACGCCATCAGGCGGTAAAAGTGAGAAACTGCGTTGGAAAGGTGGCTTCACTAGAACCAGATTTCTTTTCAATTTATATGTATAAATTAAAAACTGTAAATATAATAAGGATAAAAAGCAACCTTGGAATTAAAATAAAATTTAGAAGATTTAATCAATTATATTAAGAAATTATTTTGCCAAAAGTACTGTGATAATGTAACTTTTTCGAAGAAAATAGAATCTCAGACAGAGTCGATTCAGCTATATATAATAAAAAAAACTTTGTTTACATTTCGATGTCCATGTGCATCATCCATATCAGAATTTTATTAAAAGATGTCATGATTTTCGAACAATTGTACCAAATCCGTTTCATAAAATACATACATGTGATGTCCACACTCTGAAAAGTTGAATTTTATTTAAATTATTATGGAATTAGTGTAAAACATCATGTAAAACATCATTAAAAAGTACTAACTTTTTAAAAGAAGTGAATGCATTTGCTAATGAGGATTCATAATTTAGTAAAGAGTGCCTGTAAGTTAATTTTGCAAATATATCTAGAGATTCATTTAATAAATTATTTCATATAAATTAGTGACAAACTTTAAGGTTTCCTAACATATTTTTCATTTTTTTGTATGAATGCTGGAATGACTATTCTCTTATTTACATTAATCGTCACTGTGTTACGTTCTTTGTTTATATTTTAATAACTTAAGTTAGTGTCTGTACCTCTACGTAATATTACGAATCAAAGTTCGCAATTACCATTGTACTTTAAAAAATTTTGATGATGTCTTTTTGATAATTATTCATATTTTTGTTTTATGATTTTATTTGTTGTGAAAGATTGTTTTAATGTTTAATATTTTTTTCAATATATTGGAATAAATTTTTAGTTTCGACACTCAGAAAAAAGTTTCTTCTGATTTAAAGAACTAACTTTCTTTGACTCTTCTGATTTCATTCAAGTGTAATTATTTTTTTTTAGTTTTAATGTTTTTAATCAAAGATTGATTTTTTTAATCAAAGAAGGTTTCTTTGATTTTAACAAAATTCCTTTGATTCAAAGAAATCTTCCTCTATTTAAAGAAATGTCTGCTTTGAATCAAAGAAATTCTGGTATTAACGGTCACAGTAATATTTTTGTTAAGTATAAATTTGTTTGAAACAAAGAAAATGTCTTTAAATCAAAGAAAATTTATTTAAATGAAAGAAAAATGAAATTTGAATAAAAGATACAAATCAAAGATAGTTATTTCTTTAAATCAAATGAAACGTTTCTCTGCGTGTAAGGAGGACGACTGTGGCGCCGAAACGTAAAAAGAAAAATGTTTTTTTTTGTATTTCCTTCACCTATTTTATTTTTATTAACTCGGAATGATCGACATATGTTCTGAAATTTATTTTATTTATTTTATTCTTCACATATAAAAACATATTTTTCTTAAATTTCGAATTTGAGGAAATTTATTACCTTTTAGGTAAGTAATAATACTATTTCTTCTTGTTAATTTGCAAGAAAATACTTTTTAGGTAAGTATTATTTTCCTTGAAATTTCTTTTCTAACGTTTAATATTTTTATACTAATTTTTCTCATTTTTTACCGTTTTCTTTAAATCGTTACTATTATATTAAAATGTACAATATGTTTATTACAATTTCTAAAATATTTTCTTTCAGTGTAATGGATGAATGTGTGTAACCTCTAGAGCTATTCCATGTTAAAACAAAATAATCTCACAAAAAACTACTTCTTTAAAAGTCACTACAATTGATTATAAGAATTATTAATAACATTATTAAGTAACATCGAATAACACAATTTTACCATGAAGTGGTACTTTTCTAAGTAATTGAATGATTTTTGTTTCGAAATTTGATAATTAATTTTGTTATTTTTAAAAGCTTTACAACTTTAGCAGCCATTTTTGAGGCGCCATTTTGTTCTTGGTGAAAATTAATAGTCGTCATCATGTTTATTTGAAAGCAACATATATTCCAACATTTTGGATATTTTGGATAGCGATATTTTGCTATAGATTTCTCCTACATTAGTTTCGATTAGAAAATTAAAACAAAAAAATTATCATGAAATAACGCATTTTTTGTCTAAATAATCGTAATTTTTTCCTGAAGTCGAAAGTGAAATTTTCTTGCAGATTCTAAAAGAGGACTCTCAAGTACATAAAAACTACGATATGTTGGTTTCTTCTAATGCCTAAACATATAAAATTTTATCATCATCCGATCGTTTGTTAAAAAGTAATATCGATTTGAAAATGTAAAAGAAAAATCAGACTTGTCGGACTAAAAATTAAACTTCGAGTCCTATGTATTAAATCAACAAAGATTTCAGTATGGACCTTTTGAATCATGTGATTTGTGTTAACACAAAATTTTCAGAAGTGTAAAAATTGGTTTCAAAAATTGATTTACAAAAGATTCTTTCATTGAACGTGAAATATAAATAATTTTGCTCTGTGTAAAATTTCTTTTTGCATGTACATACAGAGTATATTGTATACATTATTTGTGTGTGCATAAAACAATCGTTGGAGCATCTTAAAAAGTTTTTATTAAATTTTAAAAGAGATAAGTGAAGACGGGCACGACTTAAGGGAAATAAATGCAGTGCCGTTAAATCTTCATGGAAGTTTGGAGGGGCACGTTAATGTTCAGGTAACCATGTAAAACCATGCTTACTTATCTCGGCGAAAACAGCACGACGATGAAGAAGCACAGTGAATGCAAAAGGGGAGCCTACGCTATATTCGAGCAACATTTGGTTTTTAACGAAAATTAACGGCCCTCGTCCGAGATTCTGCAGATGCTCCGACATAATCTAATAGCCGGCAAAGTTATTGCGGGGGCCCTGGCTTTTTAAATTTATTATTTTCACAACTACCTTTTACCAACCGCACTTGACAGAAAACTTACTTTCCCACGATTTACATCATGACGTGATTACATTCTAGTTAAACAAATAACTGATAGAATATAAACATTTATTAGGTGCAATTTAAAGTTTTATTTTTTTTACTTTCATACCACTCGGTATGAATATTTATGAAAATTTATGGAACATAAATGTGATGTGGAACATCCTCAAGAAAGATTCCTTATATCGACGAATATATTAATATTGTTTATATATTGCTTATTTAAGACGAACATATGAAAGCCACAAATACAACAGAAAAAATTAAAACAAAAAGGCCTTTACAACTTTTCGAAATTATTAGCCGTTCCGGAGTTATGACAATTCGAATTTGGCCAACGGCGAGCGAGCTAGTTCATCCCCTCTACCGTGACGTAGCAGTGGTACCGCCCCGCTGCTGCGTAACGTAAAAAGCATCTGGGCGGTACCACTACTACGTCATGGTAGAGGGGATGGATAACTAGCAGCCACCTGATAGGCTTACTTCGAAACTTTGTAACTCTGGAACGGCTCAAGATTTTTAAAAGTGGTAAAGGACTTTTTCATTCAATATTTTCAGTAGCGTACATGTAAATATAGCCGATCGCTAAATCGAGGTTCTAGTGTATGCGCACCAAAGTGAAAGATAATCTTTTTATACGTACTATACATAAAAATAAGCACCTAAAAAACACTACGAAAAGTTACGTTCCAAATTAGAAATTGAAAGATGCAACCCTACAAAGGGTCAAAATAAGGCATACAAGGTTCATGGAAACCCTCTAATGGAAAAAAGAAACTTGTTAATTTTAAGTACAAGACTTTTTCTGAAGAGACTTTTTTTGCAGAATGTTTTTACCAGATTAATTTAGAATATCGAATTTTAGTCACGGTATTCAGTGACCCGCATTTAGAGGATCGTTGTTCTATTTTCTTTGGGAATGTATTAGAATACAGGAGCTCGAATGCACGGCGGGATTAACATAGACTGAGAAAGTTAAATTAGCTTTGTTTTCCGCCAAGAAAACATTTAGAGGATTAATTTTTTCCTTTTGTTCGTAATTCTTCAATTTGATTTCTTCTGCTCCGTTTACTCAGATTTAATTGGGGTTTCTTGTAACTAATTGGCACTTTATTACAAGTGTTTTATCTGAAAAACATTTTATACTTAATTATTGTGTGAAAATATCAAGTTTTTGAAAGAAAAAACGATTATTCAGTGTCAAGAAATAAATTGTAAATAAATGTGACTTTGATTATATTTTTAATCATCTATTTATAATGCATACATTATAGTATAATTATAATTACAATGCACACATTGTAGTGTAATTATAATTACAATGCACACATTATAGTGCATTTATAATTACAATGCGCACACATTATAGTATAATTATAATGATATATTATAATATAATTATAATGTAAACTAAATTTAATATAATCTAAACATTACACAATTCCAAAAAATAAATAAAATAAGAAAATTTAGAAAATATCTTAAAGTTTTTAAAATAAAATTTCGGTTGTAATCTAGTGATAAAACTGTTGAATTAAGTTAATAGGGCTTTACTTTTTAGCATCCTACTTAAACGGGAAACCACTTTGCGGGGAATAGTTGCAGCGCAAAAAAAAGAGAGGAGCTAAAGTAAAGAGCTTGAAGCTTGGCAAACGCTGGACACTGTCCTTACGGTCCTTTTTTGTATACCACACAGGACAAAAAGAAGACAAAGTACAGTATGTTTTCACTTAAGGGCGGGTTAGCCACGATACCCGTGGTCTCCGGGTCCAGGGTAATTTTTCACGTAGACCCTACAACGGATGTTGGATGTTGGCGACCACTTCATAAAATTACTTTATTACTTGTCCGCCAGCAAAAGGGTTCCTCTTCCGCCACACTTTTTTTCTCATTTTTTACCGTTTTCCCTAAATCGTTACTATTATATTAATATGTACAATGTGTTTATTGAAATTTCTTAAATATTTTCTTTCAGTGTATATTTTTTTTAATTAGATATTTTGGATAGTGAACAATTGTGGAGTTAAAACTATAGGCACTTAGATTTTTTTGTAGTTTTGTACACAAAGTATTTTCTGTAACACTAGAAGGGGTCATATTTCGTCTTCCTTTTTACCTAATCCCCCTTTTTCCCCCTTTTCTTAAGAACATTTCCTAAAAGACCTAAAATCAGATATTTTTCCCCCTTTTCGCCAATTTTTAAAGAAGTATTTCTTTATAATTTATCAACAATTATACTTCAGAGTACTTCAAAATACTTTAAAAATTTAAAAATATTTAAAAACACTTCAAAAGATTTAAAAACACTTTCAAATACTTAAAATTAATTTAAAATTAGTTTGAAATTACTTTAAAATACTTCAAATTAATTTAAAATTAGTTTAGAATTAGTTTAAAATACTTCTAAATTGCTTTAAAATTGGTTTAAAATATTTTCAAACACTTCCCAATACTTAAAGATATTTTAAAATACTTAAAATTACATTAAAGTATTTCAAAATACTTCCCAATACTTAAAGATATATTAAAATACTTAAAATTGGTTTAAAATATTTTCAAATACTTCCCAATACTTCAAAATATTTTAAAATACTTAAAATTGCTTTAAAATATTTCCAAACACTTCCCAATACTTCAAAATATTTTAAAATACTTCAAAATAACTAAAAATTCTTCAAAATATATTTTGAATATATTTTAATCAAATAAAATAAAAATATTCTGAAATATTTCAAAATATCTAAAAATACTTGAAATTTCTTTAAAAAACTCCAAAACACTTGAAACAAAATATGTACTTTAAAATATTTCAGACTGTTTCAAAATACTTAAAACTACTTTAAATTTTTCAGACTATTTCAAAATACTTCAAATTACTTTAAAATATTTTCTAATACTTCCTATTACTTCAAATTGCTTGAAAATACTTAAAGTAACTCTTAACTATTCACAAATACCTCTCAATAATTCAAAATATTATAAAATAATACAAAATATCTAAAAATTCTTGAAAATATTTTAAAATACTTGAAGTTATTTTAAAATATATCCAAATACCTCCCAATAATTCAAAAAATATGAAAACACTTAAAATTACTAACAGACTGAGTAGCTCAGTTGGAAAATGCCTAGGTCTTTGCGGTCGTGGATCGAGGGTTCGCGCCCATTGGCTTGGGGATTTTTCTGGCATTTGAATCGGCTTTACTCAGTTGAGATTTTCCGTAGTTTCCCTTAACTCTGGTTTGAAATGACCAGGTGAATTAATACGAGTAATTCTAATAATAGTCGGCTACGGACGCAATTAGTGGGGAAGGGATAGGAACTCATAGAAAAGAACTGTAAGGATTTATAAACAAACCCCGAAAGGGTATGGAGGGATTATAAAATAAAAAAATACTAAAATATAATTTTAAAATATTCCCAAATACAATCAATCGAAAAATAATTGAAATTTTTTAAAATACTTCAAAATACTTGAAACAAAATACTTTAAAATATTTCAGACTATTTCAAAATATTTAAAACTACTTTATAATATTTAAGAATACTTAAAATTACTTGAGAATACTTTAAAATATTCGCAAATACTTCCTAGTACTTCAAAGTATTTAAATATACTTAAAATTACATCAAAATCCTTTTTACTACTTTGAAAGACTTCAAAATATTTCATTAAGCAATAACTTATTTTGTTCTTTGAAAGATTCTTTATATTTCTATTTGTTTCATTCTCTTATAAATAATATTTTGTTCAAAAATATAATCAACACAAATTTTAATTTTTAAATAACTTTCAAACATAAGAATATTTAAAAAATTTAACGAACTTTCGAAATTTCTTAAAATTAATTTTAATTATATTTTTATTCTATATTTAAAACTATCGTTCACTTTGAGGTTATGTGAATGGGGTGAATATTCTTAATTTTTAAAAATATTTTAAAGTATTATAATATACTTCAGAGTTCTTCAAAATAATTAAAAATACTTTAAAATATATAAAAACACTTCAAAATAGTACAAAATGTTTTAAAATTAAAAATATTGACCTTTAAGAATTTATATTCTAAAGAAAATTATTTTTACAATAAGCCTAAGAGCATTAAAAAACTTTCATCATTTCAGAAGTAATTAAAATTCTTACAAAATATTGAAAAATTCATTTTTCTCATGGAAATCATGGAATCCCTACCATTAAAGGTAAACTTCAGACATTTTAAAGCAGGTGTGAAAATTGTTATTTTTAAATAATGTGTAAAGCTGTTTACTTTACACATAGTTCTATCAACACATGTGTTTTATCGCTACTTGACACCCAGTTTTAATTACGCATGCGTCAGACCGCTACTTGACACACAGTTTTAATTGCGCATGCGTCAGACCGCTACTTGACATACAGTTTTAATTGCGCATGCGTCAGACCGCTGCTTGACGCACAATTTCAATTGCGCATGCTTCGGACCGCTCCCGGACGCACAGTTGTGACTGCACATGCGCCGGATCACTACTTTACGCACAATTATGACAGAGCGTGATTTCTGATACTGCCAAAGTCGCGCCATCTCTCGGAGCTGCCTTCAATCCATTCAATCTTCTTTGTTGTTTATCGGATCTGTAAGCAGTTTCGTATATTTTTTTCAATCTTTTCTATGGAAGTTTTCAAAAGTTATGTTGCAAACAAGCGTACCATAATGCGCATGCATAACTTTTGCTATTTTATTCGTGCGATTCACATTGATCATTCTTGGCTTGTGCTGCAAACATAACACTCATAAAATAACCTATCTTACGCATTTTTGTGACAAATAATGAAACTTTATTTTATTGTTTATTAAAAGATTACTCACTTTGAAAATAGAAGAGATAATTAAATATTTGGCAGATGTTCTTGAAATTCAGTGTAAAATAATTTAGTGATCCAAAAATAGACAGAGAGTAAATAAATAAGATTATAGAATGCATACCGCTTTTCCAATAATGAGATTGAATAGATTGAGCTTTTTTTCCTTATCGATTTACAGATAATTTATTCAATTACCTATTTCTGTCATAATTCTGATTAAAATAATGCCACGATCTAAAACTAGCGATTGCAATTATAAATTAGCACTTCAACGATTTTAAACAATTGCTTAAAGCGAATTATGTAAAGAATTTGAAACAACTCCTTGCAATAAGTAGTTCAAATATTTAAGACAATTGTTATTCGTTAATAAAAAGAAATTCGGAAATTAGTTCAACAATTGAAAACAATTACTATTCGTAAATTAACTCAACAATTAAAAGGCCATATGCAATAACAGCCTCTGTGCATAAACCTTAAATCAGATTCTAGCTGCGCAAAAAAGTTGCAAATAGGGCCAAAGGCAGTTATTGCACGCGAACCCTCAATAAAAAATAATAATCGAAGTAATGGTGAATAATGAAATATTTTACAGTGGAATTATTTTGCAGTGAAATTATTTTGTAGTGGAATTATTTTGCAGTAAAATGCAATGTTTTAAAAAGGAGATTGGATCTTGATGATGAAAACAACGAAGCATTATTGGAGAATACATTATACATATAATCGATCGATAAGGAAGTGATTCGGAGGAAGGGGTCTATTGTTGACGAAATTATCAACAAACCACAGCATCATGAAGGACTTGACAAATGAAGTTCAATCCTTCTGGATAGAGACTCCACCCTTGCTACTGTCACACGTCCTATTTTCGCCCCATCTTCACATTTATAGCATCGATGAGAAAATACCTCGTTAAAATGGACCAAACCATCTTGCTCAATATCCTTTAGCAATCAATTTAGCAATCTTTCCTTCCATTAGGGAACATAATAGCGCCATGTTGTTACATAACCCCTTCCTCAAGCTAATATTACTATCCTCGTCTTGAGGTCCTTCACCCTCTACTTTAAACTATCTATTGCTAGTGCCATTACGTAAATGTTGACTCAAGGGATCTACGCAAGCTTCTTATTAGACAAACCATCTCAACATTAACTTTCGTTGCAATCAGTAACGTTCGATTCATTTCTGAAAATTTTAAATGCAGGAGGTCTAGT
>WNHD01015258.1:0-11307 GCA_011057455.1 Ganaspis sp. Gsp50 | reverse complement strand
TTTTCAGGTTTACTATGATTTCGATAAAATTTGATATACAGGATAAATTTGCAGTTGTTGTGTAAGGAAAATTTGCGTAGTGATGTGCAAGTAAGATTACAAGTTTAAATCGGGAAAGCAGGTGGTCAGTATCGTGGAAAATAAGCACGGAATTCCACGCTTCTTCGTTATGGGACATTAATTTCTCTAGAGGCAGAAAGAGCAGAAGAGGTGAAGGGGCGGGTTTCGAGAACCGCAGCAAAGTCGCAGAGGAACGTTAATTTATGACCGCGCCCTTTCCGCAAAAGCGAAAAGTAATCACGACGCGACAAAGACGTGAACCTATGAAAATTTCATTTTAATCATTGAACATATTTTCACCACGAATTAATGCATCCTTCGCTTAGATTAATTTGCACAATTTTCTTCTCTGCATCTTTATCATTTGCAGTACATTACATTCTCATGTAGTTTGTAATTATTTTCATTTTTGTTGTTAATTATCTTTTTTTTATTATTAAATATTATTGACTACTATTACTGCCTATTATTGTTATTATTATTAATATTATTTTCTCACATCTTACTATAATATGCGTACCAAAATTTGTTGAATTTTATTCGCAATTTTATAACCATTTTTTAAAAGTCTACTTTGTATACTAAAATTTATAAATATTTTCTTTATAGATTCAACATCTATTTAGATTTTGCTCTCAATAGAATAATTTGTACAGTATAAATATTTATACACTATAAATATCTATACACTATAAATATTTATAAAATATAAATATAAAATAAAATAAAAATATTGTATGTGTATAAAATATAAATATTTATACACTATAAATATTTATACAGTAAAAATTTTAGTATTTTGTTTAGCATCATATTAAGTAGTCAAATCTAGGTTTGGTCAGACCGGTTTGCTTAAATGAATGAATAATCCAACTATTCGAAAAGTCGGATAAATATATGTGTTTTAACTACTAGATGAGAAGAGTTGAAACGTTGACAAGATCCTTTCGTGAATCTTTAAAAATAAACTTCAAGTCACCTTTCAAGGATCAGATTCGTTGAAGATATTCTCGTTTCGATTTCGCGCGCGAGCGATCTCCTACGTCCCGTAGGTGTCGATGGAATTTCCACGGAGGACAAATCAGATCCAATACGTGATGTGTCCAAGGATAAAAATTGGAATGCGAATCGACAAAAGGATCGGACCAACATCTCGATTTACAAAGAACTATGAAATCCAATTCCCACTGTTTTTGTTGCTCTTCCTCGTTATATGCATTCTACTGATTCTTTTTCTTTGATTGTTCAAATTCACGTCGAAACAAAAATACGATGAACGAAATTGAAAACAAATTTTTTATTACAGACTCTGATTTTTGTCTTTTTTTTCTATCTTATTTTTAAGGATTATTTTTTCAGGAAGTAATTTATGTGGGTACGAAAGTAGAAATGTAAAATGAAAGTAAAATTACAAATGCACAGTAAAATTGAAAAAATAAATATACAATTATATTAAATATTATATATTATATACAATTATATTAAATACTTTATATTATATACAATTATATTAAACAATATTCAATAAAAATACAACAATAAATGTACAGTAAAATAAGAAAAATGTGCCATAGAATTAAAACAATAAATATTCAATAAAAACAATAAATATACAATAAAAGTAAAACGCAAAAAGAGTAAAATAAAATTAAAACAGGAAAATAAAAGTTAAACAAAAATAGAACAAGAAATTTAAAAAATGTAAAATTAAATAACTGGTACTTTTAAAGATCCGGAAATATAAAATTTTAGAAATAGCTTTTTTGTAGAATTAGTGAGGCAGTTTATACTAGAAACCATAATTTATCACTGTGAGTGATGTCTCCCATCAAAATTCCATGCGAAATTTTCCAGTAAATATTTTTCGCAAGAATGAAACAACATTTCATTGTAATCCAATTTTGTGTAATCGTTTTTTCTCTTCCATCTTCCTCTTCCTTTTAACATTCTGTGCGATGATATTTTGCATGCATTCCTAACACTGACTTTAAAATACTTTGAACTATTTACTTTCACGTTTCACAGATCAGTGACGAATTTTTTCTCATGCCTTTACGTCAATGGATATTTGTAAAGCGTTAAAAAACCAAAGATTCTATCGGAAAAGAAAGCGCGCAACAATTAGGAATAAGCAGGCGAAAAACATTTTTTGCCCTAGGGTGTAAAACACTTTTTTGCACTCTGGCGAAAAAAATATTTTTGCACTCTAGTGAAAAAAATGTTTTTGCACTAGGGGAAAAGCAATTCTTCTGTACTAGGGTGAAAAACATTTTTTTGCACTAAGGCGAAAAGCATTTTTTTGGCACTAGGATGAAAAACATTGTTTGCACTAGTGCGGAAAACACTTTTTCTGACCTAGGGCGAAAAAATGTTATATTTTCTATTCCACTCTGGGCCAGAAAAATCCGTTAATTTGCAATGCGAAGCTCTGAAATGCCATTTGGATTTTTAGAGATGATGCATTGAAAAACATGTTTTTTCCGTGTCTATCTAATAAATATATAATTTTCTATAATCGAAAGCTTTGGTTGTAATAAAAAATGATGTAAACTTTTTGTAAAACAATAACATAATTTAAATTTTTGACTCCAGATGTATCACACATTTTAAATTATAAATAGCTGCATTTTAAGCAAAAATTGCCAAAACATATAATATACCATCTTTTTTCTCTTTTTAAAAAGACTGCCGTTGCTCGGGAAACAAAACAAAGCTCCCGTTTGCCACAGAAAATAAAAAAAAACTTTGTTTTATATTCTTTCAAAATACATGTGCTGTCATGGAGAAATAAAAAGAGATTACACATACATATATTCACTTGACACTTACCTGCTTAAAATTAATTTTCTCCCAGATAAAAATTCTAGCTTAAAACAAACTATAAGTAAATTTTTGGACATGCTAAGTAAAGAGAAATTTATAAAATTTATAAATTTTATAAACGTATAAAAAATACTTTATATGGAATTCATGCGTACGTTTCACATATTTGAAAATTAGTAAAAAATCCCAACACTACCTTTTGTTGGAAATAAAAACTAGATCGATTTTAGAAAATCTGTGAGATTTATATTGATATGTTTTTTGTTGTGTTTATTAGTGTATATTGAATATGTATTGAAAAAGTGATTTTCTTTGTGTTTGCGAAAAGATATTATATTCTGCTTTTAATCAAAATGTGGAGGGATGGATCCGGTAATGTGAATGATAATCCAATTTCTATTACACGATCGTAATTAGTTTGATCATCTCTATTGCACTGGATTTATATGGGACTTCTGTGCGTTAATTAACTTTATCGACTTCTAACCGAAACGGAGTGTAATTTGTTACGGAGTTTGCAGTTCACTGTTGACGAACTGCCTTGAAACTTCTAACTCTTTGACGCAACATCGTCGCACTTCCACCTCTGTAATCGGTGGTTATACAGACTTATTTTATAACACTCCAAAAGATGTTCCACTACAAGTTTTCTCAACACCAACTTTAAATCCGTTTTATGGCAGAAAATTAGTATCTCTCTTTCTCACTTATACTCTCTGTTTTTTTATTTTTTTCTCTCTTTTTCTTTCACACTCTTTTCTCTCTCTGTCTCTTTACTTCTTTATATCTCTTTTTCTTTCTCTCTCTATCTTTTCTCGTCAATATCTCTTTCTTTTTTGTTCTCTCCTCTTTCACTCTCCTTTTCTTTCTTTATCTTTTTCTCTCTCTCTTTCTCTCTCTTACTATATTTGTCTCTTTCTTTCTCTCTTTCTTTTTCTCTCTTTCAATTCTCTCTTTCTTTTTTATCTATCTTTCTCTCTTTTTTTTATCTATCTTTCTCTCTTTTTTTATCTATCTTTCCCTCTCTTACTATATTTGTCTCTTTCTTTCTCTCTTTCTTTTTTTATCTATCTTTCTCTCTTTTTTGTATCTATCTGTCTCTCTTTTACTAACTTTTTTTTTCTCTCTCTTTCCTTTTTTATCTTTTTCTTTTATCTATTTTCTTCTTGTCTCCCTAATTCTCTTTCGTTCTCTCTCACACAAAATTGTGTGTCATATGTGGCACTAATCTGAATACGAAAATGACCACAGGTCCTAAAGCAGAATTCCTCAAAGTTGACACATGCTAAAAAACTATACTTTTGTCATTTTATTTGGCCATATGAAAAAAACCTTGTTGTCATTCCGAAAATCGCCCCATGAGGATGTAAAGGCAAAAAAATACCAATTAAATGTTCCAAAAGTTTGGTTTTTAAAATATCGATAAAATTAGAGATCTTTTTATTAAATTAATTTTATTAAATTTCTCTACTATTTATTTTATTTATATTTATTTTTTCTACTATTACTTCTACTATTTTCCACTTTTTTTTAGCTATAGTATTTTCTACTTTTCTATGTAGCGACAATTTTCCTTTGTAATTTCTAAAAAAATTTCTTTGCAAAATGAATGGATTTTCTATGTTTGGGGAAAAAATGGTAGCAAATTCTAGTGCGGTAGTTCTTTTGTTTTAATTATGATAAAGCCGCAAAGAAATTTGTGGTAATCTAAAGATTGCTGTATCAGCTGAACTATTTAGTGTATATGCCAACTGGCGATAAATGGAGGATGATGGATAGAGGAAACAAGTTCTGAACGGATTCTTTGAGAGTTGAAACATATTGCGAATTATCAGAAAAATATAAGGAAAAGGAATGGAAGAAGCCATTGGGGGACAAGATCCCTTTGGGACTGTATATGGACTCAGGCAAAGGCGATAACCACTAGTAGTGCAATTTATGTTAATTTCCAGCAGCTTCTTAGATGAATGTCAGCTGAAAATCAATGGTTATGCATACTAGAGTCCAACCTTCCTATAAAGCACCTCTGCATAAAGTATCGTGGCCAATCTTGGTTGCTTCTCCCACTTGGAGTAGTTATAAAAAGACGATCCACAACCTCTATATAATGTTTCGCAAGTAACAAGTTCAATGAGATAGTTTGCATCACACTTTGTACGTTAAAAAAAAATTGAAAACAAATGATCATCCTTTTACAATCTTGTAGACGTAATTAGATTTCCATTCGAGTCGAATGGAATCATCTCTACGGAATCATCTTAAAATTATATCATATGTTAGTGACATGATTTTTGTTTTGAAAATAAAATATCGACTTCCACTTTTATTTTGTTAAAACTGTCATTTAAAATACACTCTCATTATTGATGAGAATGCAATGATTGAAAATAAAGAATCAAATAATACACTCTCATTATTGATGAGAATGCAATGATTGAAAATAAAGAATCAAATAAGGTTGAAGAACTGTCTCAAAATATTTGAAACGAGAAAAGAAATCCTTATTTGGTAAAATAATAATTATAAATCAATTCGTTTCATTAGCATAATGGGATGCGGCCCTGCTGAATGTCTAAAAATAGTACTATCCCACCAATGCGCGGACGCATTGGTTGGAGGTCCGAGTGTACTTTCTATTTTACTCAATGCATATAAAATTAATACACTGAGAAAAACGTTTGGTTTGGACAACAAAACATTTGATTGAAATAGAAGCAAATAAATTATTTGGTTAAGTTAACCAAATTTTGGTTGCATCATTTGGTTGCATCAACAAACCTATTAGGCGTGCAACTAATTAGTTTGGTTGTCAGGATAACAATTTTGTTGATGCAACCAAAATTTGGTTGGCTCAACTAAATAATTTATTTGCTTCTATTTCAGCTAAATGTTCAGTTGTCTATACCAAACGTTTTTCTCAGTGTAATCGTATCAAAATGAGATTAATTGCGGAATTATAAATCTTTTTGTTTATTTTGTTTTTAGAGATTAAAATTGCATTTATTTATATATGTCATTTATGTATAGTGCATATAAATGTACGTATGTTCATATTTTATGTATACGTATAGCTTCAGATGGAATCAAAGTATGTTCATATTTTAAGTACGTATTCAGATGAAATCAGAAAGTATATGTTCATATTTTAATACATGTTTAGATACAATGAAAGTGTGTTCATATTTTAAGAACGAAGTTCATATTTTAAAAACGAAGTTCATATTTTATGTACCTAAGTTCATATTTTATGTACGTAAGTTCATATTTTATGTACCTAAGTTCATATTTTATGTACGTAAGTTCATACTTTATGTACGTAAGTTCATATTTTATGTACGTAAGTTCATGTACATACATATCGCATACGAATTGTGTATGCATACATATACATAAAAATATATATGCATGAACAGAAATTCAAATGTATAATGTCGCCGAAAGCTCGCGCGTTTCTTGCAAGTAACGTTATTAAGTCGCAGCTGGCCTCGAAACTTGGCGAGTTTGTCACCAAGGAACACGCGTGCTCCTTGAAATTACAAACTTTTACCACTTACGTTACCGAGAAAAATGAACTTGTCAAATTTACCCTATTCATTTACAATTCAACAATTCCAGTCCAAATTGTTATATAAATGCAACGTTAGTCTCTGGATCAAGTTTACAACTCAACAATTTTGTATGTAGAAGTTTACAACTCCACAATTTCTATGTAAAAGTTTACAACTTAACAATTTGTATGTAAAAGTTTACAACACAACAATTTGCATGTATTTTCTTCTCTTTTTTTTTCTTTTCTTTCTTTCTTTTTTTCTTTTCATTGATTTAGCCTTATGTATACTTCTTATGGAAGTGACAACTGGAACCCATGGAGAATCTAAAAATCATTTGGTCACACAGATTTTTAAATACCCAGTGTGTTAGATTCTTCATTTTGAATTTTGAAACAGATTGAGTCAAGTCTGAACCTACATTTTTAAAAAGATTTTAAAGATATTCCTACGTTGAATGAAAATGTTTTCAACAATTATAGATTTCAAGCACTTTATCACTTTCATCACTTTTCCTATTCAAGAATAGACTCCAGTCTATATATTGTGTATGCAAAGGTGTATTTTACATATATCGTCCACGTTTCTTTTGCGATATTTTAACTTATTCATGTGTGAGCATTTGAGCAATGTGTAAACTTTTGGAAGGCAGGCACAATAAAGCTTGGGGCTACTCATCATCTGTGGTTTTTGCCGTTTCGTGCATATTTCCTTCTTATTTGTTCCAGGTTCTAATTTAGTGAACAATATAATCGTTCTGCTTTTTTCCCCACATTATAACAGCAGCACATTTTATACTAATATCATTTTATCGTCGTTCTCACAACAAAAATTGTAATTTTTAGCTCAAAAAAAGAAAGTTCTCATCAACAAAATTAATCAGGAATCATCAAAAAATTTTTCACCACTTTTTCATGTATTTAAAGTTATATAAGGGACCATCCGTAAATTACGTAATAGATTTTGGACGAGGGGGGGTTTTGACAAAACGTTATGATTTGTTACCTAAAAAGGGAGGGGGGTTAAATAGACATTGTTACGTAATATTTTGGACAACCTGAAATTAATAAATTATATATTAATAAATTATAAATGAATAATTAAATAAAAATAATTAATAATTCATTAAAATAAGTAATAATTAATTAAAATAAAATTTATTAAATTAAAAATAATACTACTTATTACTATAAATAAATAATATTTAATAGTATTTCAAATTATTTTAAAATACTATAGAATTCCTCAAAATCTAACTCAAAATCTTACCATAAAATACTTTAAAAGACTTCAAAATATTTTAAAATACTTCTAAATATTTCAAAATCTTTCAGAAAACTTAATTAAAATAGAAATAAAAATTTGTGCAAATACTTCCCATTACTTCAAAATATTACAAAATAATTAAATGTACTACAAAATATTTAAATATTTAGTCCCGTTGAGAATTCAGTAAAATATTAAAATATTCAATAAAATATTAAAATATTCAATAAAGTATTAAAATATTCAATATTAAATGTACTTAAAATTAATTTAAAAGACTTAAAAATTCTTCAAAATATTTCAAAATACTTAAAAATACTTAAAAATACTTCAAAACGCTTTAAAATAGTTCAAAATATTTCTAAATATTTTAAAACACTTAAAAATAATACAAAATATTAATAATACTTAAAATTTATTTAAAATACTTTAAAATATCTGAAAATCCTTCATATTACCTTTAAAACACTTTAAAAGACTTTAAAATATAGTTTTAAGTATTAAAAAATATTAATACTTACCTATTAAGTAATGTATAAAATGTTTTTAAAATTTCAGGTTTTTCTAGAGCATTTTAAAAGTATTTAAAATATTTCAGATTGTTTCAGAATATTTGAAAATACTTGATAATATTTTAAATACTTCAAAATGCTTAAAATGCTTAAAATTCTTTAAATGGTTTTAAAATTAAAAATGATTACCTTGATTAATTTAAATTCTATAGAAAATTATCTTTAAAAAATGGTTTAAAAAAATGGCGTAAAATGGTTTTAAAATTGAAAATGATTACCTTGATTAATTTAAATTCTATAGAAAATTATTTTTGCAATAAACCTAAAAGCATTATAAAACTTTAGAATATTTTAAAAATAATTTAAACGTTTACAAAATTTTTACAAAATTTCTTACAAATTTCTATTTTTCTCATGGAAATCATAGACAACTCGTGAAATTTTATAAACACTTTGTAAAAACCCTGTTAATGGATTCAATTCTAGAAAATTCGGTTGGTACATTTTTCTCTTAAATATTACGTTTTTCCTAAAATTGTGAAGATTATGAACAAGCTTTAAATATTTATTGATTTCAAAATAAAAAGTAAGAAGAGTATTTTTTTTTTAATTTAAAACAAAATCAGGGGGACAAATCATAACTTCTTTATTTTAAAATTTTTTGGACTACCCTGATGAACCTTAATGAACATTTTTTATAATATTACGTAACAGTTATGGGGGGGGGGTGGTAAAAAGAATTTTGTTACAACTTGTTACATAGGGGGAGCGGGGTTCAAAATTTTCTAAAAAGTGAATCACGTAATTTGTGGATGGCCCCTAGCTTGAATCAAATATAACACAAAAAAACATTTTATATTGAAATACAGTAGTCACTTTTTAAAGGGACAATTTTTTTTGCAATTCATTTTTTGCTGCAAATTCTGAATTTGCAGCGAAAAATAGACGTAGACAATCTTTAATTGATTTATCAATATACAATTAGAATTTAATATTGGGCCGTTCATAAACCACGTGGACAATTTTTTCATAGATTTTGAACCCCCCGCCCCTCATTGTGGACACAAAAATACATTGAATCGTGGACATTTTCAGACTTTTTGAAACTCCCCCGCCCCCTAAAGTGTCCACGTGGTATATGAACGGCCCCTATGACTATTTTAAAGTTCGAATATACTTTTGAAACTTGATTATAAATTTAAATTTATATTCTTAAATTTTTATACATTAATAAAACAATTGAAGTGTAACTATATTGAAATTTTAGTGCAAATCACAATAGTTTCACTTTCAAAAAATAACTGTTGAATTTTTTCAATTTTTGCAATTGATTCAATTGAATTTCGTAATAAAATGTCTTTCCGTATAGTCATTAATGACTTAACACTTTTGCTGTCTTGTGTCCCCCAAATGTCTCACTGTGAGACGTTTCTAAGATAGCAGTTTTTACAACCTTGGAGTTTTTGCAAAAGAATTTGAAATGTCACTGTTAAAAGTTTCTCCGTGCTAGCTCGTACAGAATTTTTTGTTCTTCAATACAAAAAACAAATCTTTCTAGAAAATATGGCATATTTCTGAAAATGGCATATTTCTGAAAATGACATATTTTTGAAAATGACATATTTTTGAAAAAATGGCAGAAAATACGACAGGGTCAGAATTGCAAGACTTCAATTAGAATAAAATTGCTTCCTTATTGTTGAAACAGTAAAGCAATCTTTAGAGATTTTTTCATGGATAGTCTATCTGTCTTCTCTCCTAGAAATAATAGTCTTATCTCCGTATACATATATCCTGCGATATAATTTTGCAAATCCTATATATTTGAAGCAATCCGTTCCAAGTTTGGATTGGTCCCTCGTCACGTAAAACAGCCATCGCCTTGTTGGAGGGTTGAGGGCTGCTCAAACTCGTGATACTTTATCAGTAGTAAACCAGTTTCTTTCACGGACATATTTTTTCGTTTCGTTTTTTTTCCGGCAAGATATATTTATCGTTGTAGGAACTAAAACGACGATTACTGAGGGATAACGTAGCTCGATGAAAGTGTAATGGAAAATGGAATTGGAAAATTGTATTTCTACCTCAGCTGACACTTAATCACGATTAATTATAATCCTAACCCGTCTAGTCGAAAAAATCATTTAATACGCCCTGTAGGTGTCTTCTGGCTAATCCTTATTAAATAAAAGGTCGATCGGCAAAAACGCTCAATCGTTATCTTTTCCCTGGTGAATTTACTAGCTGAGGAAATTGATAATATTAAACACGTAATTCAGCGAAATTACCTTCCGGGAGATTATTTTAACGAGTTTGCAGAATGTTGGTGTAAAAATTATTGCGTGTTGACCCTTTTTGATACGAAAAAGAAAGTTTTTTGGTCTGTTGTGAACAATGATAGAGCGAATTTTAAAGAGGTTTAATTAAGTAGGGCCTAAATTTCGACTCAGGTTATGTAAAAATTACGTTTTAC
The DNA here is from genome assembly GCA_011057455.1 of Ganaspis sp. Gsp50. Classification (NCBI taxonomy): domain Eukaryota; kingdom Metazoa; phylum Arthropoda; class Insecta; order Hymenoptera; family Figitidae; genus Ganaspis; species Ganaspis sp. Gsp50. Next base: position 625 of record WNHD01015258.1, on the reverse strand, counting down.
AAAATAGGATAGATTTGGACCCACTAGTGTTTTTTATATTTAATGTTAAAAGTTAACAATTTCCTATACTGACACCCTGACTCGTAATTTATGAATTCTTTTTTTTTCTTTTCTTTTTTCGGAAAAGAATCATTGACAAGATTCCATATCATATTGTTATAATTTTTAATAAATGATGTAGTTGAAGCAAAAGTGGTTTTAAAAATGGTTTCAATTTTTTCATGCGAGTTACATGATCTTAATAAATTGGGTCGTTTCTCTTCTTCCAATTTACTGACAATCTGACAAGATTTTCCACCGTAGTACACTTATTCAAGAGGGTTATTTTAAAAAGTTTCCGCTTGCATTTGTACGCTTCGTCGACGCTGGCTATTACCTATCTTTAAATTCTTCAGCTTAAGAATGATCGATAGTTTTTCGACTCTAATCACTTCGCTCATCCCGTGTCCTTTTTCTTTCAGATTCCAGCCGTCTAAACATTACCTTCATTTTTTTCCTCTAACCCAAACTTATCTTCTTTTGCCTTTCTGCAGGACAAGTAAATAAATTGCCAAAGACCTCGACAGGACTTTTACTTTTTGAGTGATTGTGGACCGACAGAAGTCTATACAGATTTATTTTACAG
>WNHD01015255.1:0-15477 GCA_011057455.1 Ganaspis sp. Gsp50 | reverse complement strand
ATAAATTTTATTCTTAACGTAGACATAATTTTTTTAAAACATTTTATTTATAAACAGAAAAAAAGGACTAAGTTTTTAAAAATTTCCCGGTTTGGTAAAAAATTCCCGGCTATTTCCAAGTTTTTCCCGGTTAAATAAAAATTCCGGTTATTTCCCAGTTAGTAGACACCCTGCGAGACTAACACATGGTTATACCTGCAATTCTCGACAATATATGCAAGACCCAAAAAGAAATGTTTAAACACAGAGGAGCGAGAATTTTAATTATTTTTGAAGTACCATGCTAATTTCCAACTTTTCTCATTACCAGGAGTTGATCGAAGCCTTGGAGGAATTCCAGGATGGCTTTTAACCACAAACGAACTCAAAGATAATCCATGGATTCAAAGATCAAGTCCAGAATATCGACTTTATGCTGAGAGATGGTTATCTCATTTTCTTCCTAAACTTTCGAAAATGATGGTCACGAATGGTGGACCAGTTCTAATGGTGCAGATAGATAGTGACTTGGGCGAGAGTACTCCGTGTGCAACTTCAGACTGGCTGTACGAAATCTACTCCTCATATCTAGGAGACGATGCAATTTTATTTACCATGGATCAAAATAAGGAGAGCAATCTCAGATGTGGCAGAATAAAGAATACAGTTCCAGCTTTTAGGATCGATCCATGGGAGTACTTTACAACATTCAAGCAATCTTTAACCCAACTCTATTCACCAGTCACACAAATCTCACCAAATTGTCCAAAACTTATAGAAGTTAGAACAGGTTTGGCATGGAATTGGGAGGATCAGAGATTTACATTCGGCACTGAGAAAGTCATAAAAACTGTTAAGGATCTTGTTGAAAGTGATGCCTCAATCATTATCTACATGTTCGCTGGAGGGACTAATTTTGAACGTGCAGGAAAAAGCGACCCGAGGACCATGGGACTGACAACATCCTACGATTTTGATGCAGTCATCAGCGAATCTGGAGAAGTCACTGATAAATTTTACAAATTACAATCGCTATTTCGTGGAAGCCACATAACGTCTTTTGCAAAGGAGAATCAGCGCATTCACGGAACTATTGACGTATCCGGACAATTAAATTTTACATCTCTAGGCTCTCTCCTTGATCCGGATTTTAGAGCCGATTTCGGACTAGTGGGCATTAAATCCCAATATCCAATGTCTTTTGCGAAATTGAGTATTAACAATGGCTTGGTGTTATACAAAACCAAGATTCCTGATCATTTTAGACTCAGAAACAAGCTAGCTACACTTAACTGTAAAGACGTTCATGATCGAGGGTACGTATACATCAAGAACAATATTCTCGGAATTTTAGACAACCAAGGTTCCAATTCCCTCAAGATTCCCGTTCATTCGGAAAAGGAGATTCAAATTTTAGTTGAGAATGCAGGTTACCTAGCGCGAAATGTTATTGGAGAGCCGAAGGGAATAACAAGCAATGTTACTTTGGATGATGAAATCTTAACAAACTGGACAATGTATGTTGTTTCTTTAGACAATGTCAAGAATTTGCAGCAAGTTGCAAGAAATATAAAACCTAGGAAATCACCGGAACAAGGAAACTCTTTTCTTTTGGCGAGATTCCAAATCCCACGTCACATGAGACGCTCGAGTTTCCACACATATCTGAATATGAATCAATCCGCGAAAGGTTACGTTTTTCTGAATGAGTACAGTCTAGGAAAGTATTGGATAAATGGTCCGCAATTTGAGTTATTCGTACCAGAATGTTATTTAAAACGTCAATCGCGAGAAAATCAGATACTCATCATTCAATTACAGAAGCACCGTATGTACTTTGATCAGCTTTTAAAAAGAAGAAAGGAATTAAACAGAAGTGGGGACTCTTTAAAAAACGAAAATGACTATATAATCCTGTACGTCGTTTTATTTTATATCTGTTGGTTTTGGAAGCCTGGGTGTATTTCTATATGTTGCTAATCAAACTCTCTAAATTTGAATTAGTCATTTTCTACTAATGAATAGGTGAAAAGTCGTCCACCTATTGAATTAGTAAAATTTTAATTATTGTTAGTAGAAAACCACTAATTTTTTAATAGAATAAATTAATAGAATAATAGAATAAATTAGTAAAAAAATTACTAATTGAATTAGTTTTCTATTAATTAGTTTTTTACTAATTTAAATAATCGAATTTTACTATTTCAATTAGTAATTTTCTGCTAAAAAATAGTGATATTCTACTAAAAAATTAGTAGTTTTCTACTAACAATTAGTCAAATTTTACTAATTCAATAGTTATTCTAATAACTAATAACTAGTACTAATAACTAGTACTAATTCAATAATTTTAAACGACTTTTCCTCTAGTAATAAATAGATTTGATCGATTTTGGAAGAAAGGTGTTAAAAAAAAAGAGAACAAAATTTCTTCTTTTTTTCCTCTATTTATTAGTAGAAAATGACTAATTCAAATTTAGAGAGAATAGTATAAGTGCAAATGTAAATGCATTTAAAATGTACGTTTATAAAATAAAGTATAAAACATATTTTGATACTAAAAAAACTTCAGAAAAAAAAATTTTGTGTTAAATTTAACAAAAGGAATTAAATTTTGTGTTAAATTTAACACAAGGAGTTAAATTTAACGCAAACACGTCTTAAACTGTCCACTCGAATTTTTGTGTTACTCTTTCAACACAAAATATTAAAACAGTATTTCTTTTACATAGCACGGAGAAAAATAATCCTCAAGAAAGCAGAAGAATCTATGTAAGTTACGTATTTTATCGGATGAAATAGTGACTTAAGATTTTATCTCTAAAAGTTACGGTTTTTTTCGTAGTTAAATTTTTTAAAACTTACAGATGAAAATCCATAGAAAACAGAGAAAAATGTTTAATAAAAGTAATAATTTTTGAAACAGTAAATATTAACGTAATAAAATCAACAAAATGTCAATTAACAAAATGTCAATTAACAAAATGTCAATTACCAAATGTCAATCAACAAAATGTCAATCAACAAAATGCCAATCAACAAAATGTTCTAACAAATTACTTTCCGCTACTTCAGGCTTGTCATTTTTTCCGTGAACGAAACAAAATTTTTAATTATAGTTAAACATATACACAGGAAAAACAAAATATTAAATTTCAATATGAACTTGAATTTTTATAAGCATATGCCTGTAGAATTCCAATCTATCTTGGAATTTAACATATGATGCATTGGAAAAGAACATTTTGTTTTTTCTGTGTAGTTATACACTGAAAAAAAATTTATTTGATTCAAATAACCATTTACTTGTCTATTATCAAATAAATATTTATTTGAACCAAAGTAATTATTATTTGAATCAAATAAATGTCATTTGAATCAATTATTTCTGCATTTGAATCAAATATTGTTTATTATTGGACTCAAATAATAATTACCTGATTCAAATAAATATTTATTTGATAATAGACAAGTAAATGGTTATTTGAATCAAATAAATTTTTTTTTCAGTGTACGTATGCGTAAAAAACAAAATTCTCTAATGACTACCAACTCTCTATAGAGATTATTATATTTATTATATTTATTACTTAAGTAATAAATTACTCCTAAACATAACAATTCCTAAAGAATGACAAAAATCAATAATTGACAAAAAGAAAAGAAAATCATAAATACTGCTCTCTCTTCTGCAATTAAATGTAAGAAGAGAAAGGCACTTTGACGAATGGCAGAGTGTAAGGACTTTTCCACGAAATTTGGGAAATTTGATTGTCCTGGCGAGAAAGAAGGTTGAATTTATGTCTTGAAGCCCGAAGCCATCCCCCAAACTGTGCTTGGTAACTAAGTGAGAGAGTGACCCGTACTTTGTTCGCCCGGCAGGCAAGAATATATTGATAGTCAGCTCAAAACTCCATTAGGGCCGGCAGTATTCTCTCGTAAATACGAAAATGCTATCCCATTATTTACTGGTTAATTGGATTAATGAGACTCGTTATTCCGAGAGAGCCGTGAGTCGCGACCGACCTACACTGAAAGAGGGTAAAGGAGGGTGAGTGGCGAGAAAGTCAGGGGGTAGAAAAGAGGGTGGTAAGACCACCGCCTGGACAAATACATCCTAACCTTTCCTACTTATATCCAACGAAGCAATTAAAAACCCAAAATAATTCCAGCGACAAAAAAATCGCCATTCAGAAGTTATATCGTCTGAAAAACTAAACCAACAGAAACTACAAAAGCTCGAAAACTGTGCTAAGTATTCCATTAAACCAAATAACCCAAATAAATCAAATAAACAATCAATAAATAATCAACAATCAATAAACAATCAATAAACAATCAACAAACAATCAACAAACAATTAATAAACAATCAATAAACAATCAATAAACAATCAATAAACAATTAACAAACAATCAATAAACAATCAATAAACAATCAACAAACAATCAATAAACAATCAATAAATAAATGATCTCTATATTCGAATTAGTGAAAATTTCGCTGATTTTTTCAGTGATTAAAATTTCACTGAGGATCAGTGAAAAGAATTATTGCTTTTAGCCAATTTTGAGCTGGAAATATTTACACAAAAGTCCATTTGGACTGATTTTAAGATAAGAAACTGAGTCTTGTTTTAAGCAACAAAATTAACTGATTGCGTAAACGGTTCAAAATTGTCTATTTTCTGTGTCAACGACTTTTGCTGTAAAATAACCATGTGTGAGATGAAAGAAATCTCCAAGAGAAATGAAATTCCATTAGAGATTTCATAGATAAAATGAAATTCATTCGAATTTTTTCACAGATAAACTACACAGAAATAATTTAAATAATTTAAAAAGATAGTCTTAAACTGTTTACACAATCAGTTACTTTTGTGGCTTAAAACAAGAGTAAGTCATTTTTTGGTTTTAAAATCAGTCCAAATTGGCACTTTTGTAAACGGTTCCGGCCAAAAATGTGCTGAGAACAATACTTTTTTTCAGTGTATTAATCTGTACAAAAAAAGTATATTAATCCGTACAAAGTATTAATCCGTACAAAAACAGTGTATTAATCCGTACAAAAACAGTGTATTAATCCGTACAAACAAAGTATTAATTTTTACAAAAAAAAGTATTAATCCGTACAAAAAAAGTATATTAATCCGTACAAACAAAGTATTAATCCATACAAAGTATTAATCCGTACAAAAAAAGTATTAATCCGTACAAAAAAAGTATATTAATCCGTACAAAGTATTAATCAGTAAAAACAAAGTATTAATCCGTGCAAATAAAGTATTAATCCGTACAAACAAAGTATTAATCCATACAAAGTATTAATCCGTGCAAAAAAAGTATTAATCCGTACAAAAAAAGTATATTAATCCGTACAAACAAAGTATTAATTCGTACAAAGAAAGTATTAATTCGTACAAAAAAAGTATATTAATCCGTACAAACAAAGTATTAATCCGTACAAAGTATTAAACCGTACAAAAAAGTATTAATTCGTACAAAAAAAGTATATTAATCCGTACAATAAAAGTATTAATCCATACAAACAAAGTATTTATCTGTACAAACAAAGTATTAATCTGAACTATTAATGCGTATAAAAATAATTGTCAATATAGAGTCAAATATAGAAATACAGAGTACAGGAGAGTAAAAAAATCTGAGAAAAATCGATATTCAGCAAGAGAGGATTAATCTCGTTTCATCAACGAGAATGGTTATTGGCACGCAGGTTACCCTATAGGAAATGATTTCTACCGAAGCAGAACGTGTTATGACGATGACAAGTGGAGTTCGGGGAAGCGAGTCATACACCAGGTGCAGATACATGGATGAAGGCTCGTGCCTGCAGAGCTACTTCCATATCTACTTGTATCAGCTTTTATGCATGTCCATGTCCGACATCTCGCTGGCAACTAGTGGTTGCTTCTCTCTCTTTCTCTCTTTTTCTCTTTCTTTTTCTCTTTTTCTCTCTTTCTCTTTCTATCTGTCTCCCTCTATCTCTCTCTTTCTCTCTCTTTCTCTCTCTTTCTATCTACCTCCCTCTATCTCTCTCTCTTTCTCCCCCTTTCTATCTACCTTCCTCTATCTCTCTCTTTCTCTCTTTCTCTCTTTCTCCCCTTCACCCTTTACATTCTCTTTTCTTCTCCATCCGAAACGGTTCAGCGATCGTTTAGTTTTAGTTCATTGGAAACTGGCAAGGATCCGTCAACTTGCATCAACGCGACCTCGACATTGCCTTCCTCGGATGAACTTCTTTAAACACCCATTATAGGGTGTGGCGCGTGCACCACCGACAAAAATGGGCTCTGAGCACATTTCACATTATCGAGGTGGCATCCAACTGTCATTGTTAATGATTTGTTTCTTACTTCGTACCAAGAAACTGAAACCCTCCTTGTAACATTCCTTTTATCATTCTCTTTATTCTTCCTTTTCTCCTCTTTCTTTTGCGAAACGAGTACCTACTTCTGATAAAGTCAAAAGAATCCTTATTTAAAAAAAATTTACCTTCTTGTGTAACAAACATCTAGTACAAAAAGATAATACAAAAATCATCTATATAAGAAACATCAATAAAAATAAAATATTTTTTAATGCAACACACTGCAAAAACTAAAGTCTTGAACTAAGACATTAAGTGTCTTACTTTAAGGGGCCGTTCATAAACCACGTGGACAATTTTTTCATAGATTTTGACCCCCCGCCTCCCATTGTGGACACAAAAATACATTGAATAGTGGACATTTTCAGACTTTTTGAAACCCCCCCCCCCCCCTAAAGTGTCCACGTGGTATATGAACAACCCCTAAGACATTTAGCGCTTCAAGACAGCAAAATAAGACACTTTCTGGCGTCTTAAAACGCAAAATCCCTTACTTTAAGACACTTGATGTCTTAGTTCAAGACACCAGTTTTTGCAGTTCACATGTTAAATTCAAAGTTAAATTGGACTTCTATGTCTGTAAAAATCTGAGTTTAATTTAAAATCACCAATTTAACATTATTCAATTTAATATTATTCAATTTAACATTTTGTTTTTCCAGTAACTGAACAGATTTTACTTGACCCTATTATGTAAACTGTCGTAGGAAAAAAACTTACGTAACTAACATCGCTGCAAATCAGATGTCTTATTTTAAGACGTTCAGACATTTAAGACGTATAGGGTTTATTCCTGATTTGTGAAAATAGCGTAAGACGCTTCCTTATTGCTCTACATTTTAAGACACCAATAAACGTCTCAAAACTTTTAATAGACTTAAAAAAAAATTTAATAGACTAAAAAAAAATAATAGACTAAAAAAATATAATTATCACTTACTAATCACCTAAACCTCTTAAATCAAGTCACCTCTTTTTGCAATGATTGTTATTTATGTAACTCTTTACTTAGTACGGCATTAGACTTTACTTGCGATTTTTCCTCGTGACGCATAAAATAGCTTCAAGTACTAAAACGAATCCACCACAAAAAAGGCAAAAAAGCGTCCCTTTCAGACTGTCTTATAATAAATTTTTAAAGGACTTATAGAATCCCTTCTTCGTTGTTACTCTGCGTTCCTTCATCGAGAAATAATTAATTATACCAAACCCTCGAGATTCCGGGAGCATTATTTCAATTCAATTATTCAAGTGGCCTGCATTATTCAAGTAATAAATCAGATTCTCGCGACGCGGTTAGAAGAGTAACACCCATTTGGAACTGGAGTTGTATATCAAACCGTTAACGGGGACTTTTGGAAGTCAAAACGCGCCTCCATTAATCAGCACGGCACGACATTGAGGGTTACTCAAGGTTTCCCCATTATTATATCGAACGAAATTAATGAGATACACAGAAATACACTCGATTTCCGGCGCCCGGTTACTCGCAGTTCCGGTAGACTGGATTCCCCTCATAAACCTTTCGATTGCATTTAAATCGCTCACAATTTGCAATCTGAATTCTATTATGTAACAAGGGTCTTAAAATTTTACTTTTATATTTTCCTGACCTTTACTTTTCTGCGATTTTAGATATTTTTTTGTGTGTAATTTTTCCCTGTTATTTCTATTCTCATTTCTAATAAAAAGGTATTAGATTTTTGTGATTTTGTGTCTTAACAGTGTCTTAAATTAAGACATCAAGTGTTTTACTATAAGACAACAAGTGTCTTAAATTAAGACATCAAGTGTTTTACTATAAGACATCAAGTGTCTTAAATTAAGACATCAAGTGTCTTACTATAAGACACCAAGTGTCTTAAATTAAGACAACAAGGGTCTTAAATTAAGATATCAAGTGTCTTACTATAAGACATCAAGTGTCTTACTGTAAGACATTTAGCGTTTTACGACAGCAAAATGAGACATTTTTGTCGACTTAAAACGCTAAATGTCTTAGTTTAAGACATTTGTAAGACATTAGTTTTTGTAGTGAAATCACATATAAAAAATAATAAAAGAAAATTGTCATAAAACTATCCAAAGATGAAGTTTTTTTCTTAAATAAGTTTTACTAGAGAGGTCTATAAGATTTTATACCCCACAGCTCCAGAAATTTGAAGATTTTTCTCTATATGATTAAACAAAGTTGTACAAGAAAAAGATCAGTGATACCGACTCATAATCTATTCAAGATAGTTCAATCTTTTTAGAGATTATAAAAAAATATGTATTATTAATATATCCGTGGACAATACATTTGTAAAAATTTTAAATTATAGAACAAAAATACATAATGTAGAAAAAAAATGCAATAAAGATCAATGTCGGATTAACAAACAACTCTAAATCTGAATAAGTCAAAAATAACGAATTCAATAGTAAAAAGTCAGTCACAGATTCAATTAGTCAAATACAACTAATTATTAGTAAAAAAAAAAGTAATTTATTAGTCAGAAATGACTAATTTATTAGTCAAAGCATAACAAATTCAATTAGTGAAAATTAACTGAATTAATTAGTTATGTTTTGACTAATAAATCAGTCATATTTGACTAATAAATTAGTTATTTGTTACTAATAATCACTGAAAAAAATAAGTATTGTTTTCAGCCCATTTTTGTCTGGAACCCTTTACACAAGTGTCAATTTGCTCTCTAAATTTGAATTAGTAATTTTCTACTAATAAATAGAGAAAAAGTCGTCCACCTATTGAATTAGTAAAATTTCACTAATTCTTAGTAGAAGACTACTAATATTTAAATTAGTTGAAAACTACTAATTCAATTAGTAATTTTCTACTAAAAAGATAGTGATATTCTACTAAAAAATTAGTAGTTTTCTACTAACAATAAATAAAATTTTATTATTTCAATAGGTGGACTACTTTCCACCTATTCATTAGTAAAAAATGACTAATTCAAATTTAGAGAGTGGACTGATTTTAAGATCGAAAACTGACTTAGTCTTGTTTTAAGCCACAAAATTAACTGATTGTGTAAACGGTTTAAGACTCTTTTTTCTGTGTAGTTATTTTTTAGTAATAATTAGTTATATTTGACTAATTAAATCAATTATATAACAATTAATATAACTGACATTTACTAAACCTTGAAAATTATTATCCAAAGTTTAAATATTTTTATAATAATTTCTACCATTTTTACAAGTTTTCTTTAAATTGATGATGTTTTTATTAAAATATAAAATCTTCTTGCTCAAATTTCTTAAAGATTTTCTTCCAATTTTTACACGTTAATCGTTAATTTTTTTTATTAAAATTAGCGATATTATTATTATCATTATTATCATTATTATCATTATTATTATTTTATTATTATTGAATGCAACATAAATATGCAAAAGTTTCAAATAATTCACCTGAAAAAATTGACATTTCTCAATTTTCACAAGTTACAAATAATTAATTTATATACGTGAAAAAAATTGAGAAAATCCAATTATTTTAATTTTTTGCAAATTTGTATCCCATCCAAAAGTCGAGTACTGTCAAAGAGATTTTCACGTACTTATATTTTCCGTACAGTGATTGATTTAAAGAAATCCAATGATTGTCATAAAATAAACTTGATTGACCCAAAAAAAAACTTTATTACATTAATTCATCTACATTATGTTTGTAGGATTTGAGTTATCTAATACTTTAGCCCCTTATAACTTTTCGATTAAATAATATATGAGTTACTGAATATCTCGTCCCCTAAACTTGCAGAATCTTAAGAAAATTTGTAGATGAAGTTCCGGAAGCAGGATCAACCGTTCATCAATAAATCTCTGTAATAAATTTGTACCGCTCTAGTAACTTTTCCTTCCTTCAAGAATTCCATCCATTTCTGGTTTCACACATACATTGAGAAATCTAATACCAATATTAGAGATAAGAATGTAAAAATTGTAATTAGATAATTAATGATCGTATACCCAGTTTGCAATAAACCACACGGAAAGAAATAAGTTAGCTGCTGCAGCTAACATAAGTTGGCTGTGAATATTTAGTCCTCATAGCTAACATATTACTCTCTAAATCCTGAATTAGTAATTATTTACTAATTCAACAGCGAAAAGTCGTTTACCGATTCTAATATAGTAAACATTTACTAATTTTTAATAAAAAACTACTAATCAATTAGTAGAATGTAACTATTTTTTAGTAGAAAATTACTAATGAAATTAGTAGTTTTTTACTAATTGAAAATGTAAACTTTGACTATTTAAAAATTTGACTTTGACTATTTTAAATTAAACTACTAATTTGATTAGTAATTTTCTACTAAAAAATAGTTATATTCTACTAATGAATTAGTAGATTTTTACTAAAAAATAGTAAATGTTTACTATTTTATTCCATAAACGACTTTTCGCTGTTGAATTAGTAGAAAATGACTAATTCAGATTTAGAGAGTAGCTAAACCAACCAAGGTGTTTGCTAAGACAGCTAATAATTTGCTGTAGTAGCCTAAAATTGTGTAATGCGAAATATTTAGCTGCAGCTAAATATTTCGCTGTCCTTATGACAAATAACTATTTTTCGCTGTGGTATCTAAACTTTTAGCTATCACAGCGAATTTTTATTTGTCTTAGCAAATATGTTAGCTGGATTAGCAAATACGTTAGCTGGTTTAGCAAATACGTTAGCTGGATTAGCAAATACGTTAGCTGGATTAGCAAATACGTTAGCTGGATTAGCAAATACGTTAGCTGGATTAGTAAATATGTTAGCTATGATAATTAAATATTATCAGCTAATTTTTTTTAGCTACAGCAGCTAACTTAGTTTTTTCCGTGCAGGAAACAAAGAATAAAACACTATAAAAAATAGGAGTTATCTGTAAGTAACGTTGAGCTCTAGTAGAAGGTTTTAAAAAATACAATATCCTATATAAAATTTTAATTTTTACAATATAAAAAGTACAACACGGAAAAATAGAGGTCCAAATAGGTCTAAACTTGCGCAACATTCTTTATAGATAACAATAAATGCATTAATGCATTTATAACAAGTTTATAAAACAATATGTACAATACACTGAAAAAAAAATTTATTTGATTCAAATAACCATTTACTTTACTTGTCATTCACTTGTCCAAATAACCATTTATTATCAAATAAATATTGATTTGAACCAAGTAATTATTATTTCAATCCAATAAACAATATTTGATTCAAATACAGAAATAATTGATTCAAATGTCATTTATTTGATTCCAATATAATAATTACTTGGTTCAAATAAATATTTATTTGATGATAGACAAGTAAATGGTTATTTGAATCAAATAAATTTTTTTCCAGTGTATATACAATATATATATACACAATATACAATATACAAGTTTAATAAACTAGTTTTATAAAAAAAATTTTAAAATAATAACAACATAATAAGCAGAATAGCAAAAAATAGATTTATAATTGCATAAATCAATCATTTTACTAAATCCCAAAAGAAGCCCTAAAGGAAGAAATTGAATAAAAAACCCCATCCGAGATAATACAGTTTTAATGCCACGGTTTAAGAGCAGGACATTTAGGTTTGCCAGGTGTGTGCAAAGTTTTGAAGGGAAAAACGATTGTCGTAGACAGGAGTTATCTGGACATGGAGGAAAAGGGACTCGTGTCGCTTTCAACTCGCGCCACCTTCGTCATCGCGTGCACGTGACCGCTATTCGAAATCGGTCGAGGCACACACACCTCCCCGGTTAGGTGGTCGCTCACTCGCTCTGTAGCGGTGGGTCGACGACGGGGGTGTAAAGATGGCGGCGGCAAGAGGCCGCGTCGGTTATGATAAGGCGATGCTTTAATGACAGCGCGTTTCTATGGCAACGGGCGAGGGGCTGGCCGCCGCCGCGACGCCCGGCGTCGGTCAGCATAGAGCCAGGGTGGAGATGGTGAAGTGGGGCGCGAGGCAGAGATGTCAGGGGGCGAAGGGGCATTGAGCGCCCGGCCGCCATAGTGGACACGGGCCGAACTCAGGGATGAATTTCTCTCTGTGCGCGCGTTCGTACCATCTCATCCTCCACGTTCTCCTCTGCCTCTTCCTCCTTTACCATCCTCTTCTCGACCTCCTCCCTCATCACCCTCAACGTTCGCCCAACTAACCTCATCCTTCCTTGCCGCCACCACCACCACCCCCCAACCCTCTTTCACCCTCTATACCATACGTCCCACACCTCACTGCCGGACTCTCGGAGGTTTACAACACAGAAATGTTATCTTCTTTCAAGCCTCAACTCCGAGCGCGTCAAATGCACGTACGTTTTCATCCAACGAGACTTACATTACGCCCGAGGAATTTTAATGGGGTGTCATCATCCGCAAGTCTTGTATGAGGCGTGCAATCCTCCGAAATAAAGGCTGCAATTTATGCGCTTTTGTTCTGTTTAGTTTCTTAATTGGACTGAGAAAATTGGGGTCTAAAGAACGGTTATTACCCTGTTTTGTTAAACCTTTAAATGTATCCAGCTTTATCACTTTTTCGTTTATTTTTATCGCATTTTGTATGTTTCCTCCTTTTTCTATCATTCTGGCACATTTGTACAATTCGCATGACATATTTTCATATGAAAATGGTCAAATATATTTTCATATGAGAATGGTAAAATATATTTTTATCACTCATAAACTGAAAAAAATTTCTAGCTGCTCCAGCTAACTGTATAGCTGGATTTCGTTTAAATAGAAAATTAGCTATAGTAGCTAGAAATATAACTGCCTCTAATAGAAATATAACTGCCTCTAATAGAAATATAACTGCCTCTAATAGAAATATAGCAGCTTCTGATAGAAATATAGCTGCCTCTGATAAAAATATAGCTACCATTGCTATCCCTCTATCAGGGGCAGCTATATTTCTAGCTGCTACAGCTAATTTTCTATCTAAACGAAATTCAGCTATACAGTTAGCTGGATTAGCTAGACATTTTTTTCAGTGTATGAAAATCAGACGTATATACAAATGACTTTTTTGCGGAAAGTTGTATGTGAAAAAGAGAGAGATATACAGTGATCTCTCTTTCTCTCTCGTATAAATTTACGGCTCTTTTATGAACCTCTGAACACGCGCATGAAAATATATTTTACCATTCTCGTATGAAAATATATTTTACCATTTTCATATGAAAATATATTTTACCATTTTCATATGAAAATATATTTTACCATTCTCACATGAAAAATGTTTTACTAATACGAATTTATTTAAATTTAATTTAAATTTAATTAAGATCACTATATTCGTCGGTCAATTTTTTCATTTGTTCATTAATTAGATTTGCCAATAAAAAAACAAGCATTGTCAAAAAACTAAGACGCTTTTACAATGAAAATAAACATTTCTAGAAAGGTAACTACTAATTAAACCGAACAGACAGAACTCTAGAAATTTGTAGAAAGAACCTTTCTAATTAAAACCTACTAATTGAACCAAAATGATAGAACCTAACGATATAATACGCATTCATATGACATGGGCAATTGATTGAAGCTTTTTCCAGCCAAACGTTTTCCTCCAACATCTAAATTCCCTATCTAATCGAAAGCCTTATAAAGGAAAACCGCCAAGAATCCTTCTTGAACACAAGAAGCTAAAATTGTTTATCTTCCAACACATTCAAATTCCCACAATTAAATGAAGCGTAATCCGTCCGCGTGTAAGAATTCTGCACCTGGGTTCACATTCGCCTTTCATCGAGAGGATTTTGGTTAAGATCAAAGAACCTCGATCGTGTACCGCCCCGCAAAGTTTCCGCTCCCGCCATCTCTTAGTCAGTCATCACATTAATACGCTCCACGCTTTTCACAACTTTTTCAGTAAAGGAATATTACTTTTGTCATGATTACAATGTATCTTATTTTCACCCTACGATCAGCATCTTACTTTTAATCTAAGATCTGCATCTTACTTTCAACCTACAATCTGCATCTTACTTTCAACCTACGATCTGCATCTTACTTTCAACCTACGATCTGCATCTTACGTTCAACCTACGATCTGCATCTTATTTTCAACCTAAGATGTGCATCTTACTTTCAACCTAAGACCTGCATCTTACTTTCAACCTAAGATCTACATCTTTCTCTCATCCTAAAATCTGCATCTTTCTCTCATCTTAAAATCTGCATCTTACTTTCAACCTAAGATCTGCATCTTACTTTTATTCAAAGATCTGCATCTTACTTTCATCCTACGTTCGAAGTTTTAGACTAGACCAGTATATCCTATCCATGAATCTATCTAAAACACCGTAAAAAGAAAATCGTATTTTAAGATGCATCTGAAATTAATGCTATCTTAAATGTAAGTTTTGTCTGCATATTAATATGTTTCCACAATGTAAATGAAAATAATATGTTATTTGAAAATCAACAAAGTTTGCCTTAAAAATGTTGCAAATTAAATTAGGACTTATTTCCTGTCTTGAAATGAGACTTACTGATGAAATGGAAATAAGATGTTATCTGAAAATCAACAAAGTCTGCCTTAAAAATGTTGTAACTTAAATCAAGACTTATTTCCTGTCTTAAAATAACATTTACTTTTTACAGTGATTTCATAGTGAAAACTGAGCAACTAATTCATTTAGTAAAAATCTACTGAAAAATAGTAACATTCTACAGAAGAATTTAACTGATAATCAGTTGAAATTTACTAATTCACAGAAAGACCCGTATTTTAGGTTTTGGAATATTTTCTTAGCTCCTATTTAAGTATATTCTATACTTAAATTAAGTGTATACTAATCTTAAAATAAGAATATATTCTTATTTTAAAATAAAAATAGATAAAATAAGATTAAGAATCTTAAAATAAGAATATATTCTTATTTTAAGTATTAAATTTAAGTATAAAATATACTAGAATATTAAGAATATTTATACTTAAATTAAATGTATACTATTCTTAAAATAAGAATATACTCTCTAAATATGAATCAGCGATAAGTGAGCCGCTTTTTTAAATCAGCGCATATACGCTGAGAATCAGCGGATTTTTAGGTTATGTTTCACTGAAACATCAGCGCATATACGCTGATTTGAATAAGTGGCTC
>WNHD01015251.1:0-11364 GCA_011057455.1 Ganaspis sp. Gsp50 | reverse complement strand
TAAATATAAAATGGTAATAAGTGTTCCATTGGTTCAAATCAGTAAAATGTATTGTTTTTTCAAATAAAATCGATTGAATAAACAGCCTATATGTGACTACGTCCGAGAAACGGGTGTTATCGACAACAAATTTGGTTTTCCTAAAAGTAATTGCATTTTATTTTTAAGACTATACACTATAAGAAAACGACATAAACCAAATTTCGATTTTTTGATCGATAATAGTCTCTTCTCAAATGCGGTCACATAAGTCTAGGAAAAGGTGGCTAAAAAATTGGATCTTGGTTTCCGATCATTTAAAGTCTCAAAAATGCAATGTCACCTTTTCCGAAACTCGGTCATATATATGCTGATTTGAATAATTAGTACGCTTATTACGAAAAACTAACGAACTTTTTCTGATTTAGGCTTAGAGAGTATCTTACAAGTAAATTCTAGAGTACGATAAAGTGAAGGTTTTTAACATTTTTTTATTTTTTTACAGGTAACCGAAGAAGATAAAATTTATTTTTTGATCCAAGTACAAAAACATTTCGTTGCTGCTTGCGAACATGTTATAAAGAAGAGCTCAGTAAACAGCGGAATAATAAAAGCTTGTTCTTGTCTGCAACCAGAAGAACGAAAGAAATCGCGTAGCGTTAAAAGAATTGCAGTACTAGCTAGATCTCTTCCCCTTGACATCGATCTGGATCTCTTGCAAGATGAATGGCGATTAATTCAAGAAGAAGAAGTTTTGAATGAAATTCGTAACCTTCGCATTGATTCCTATTGGTCCCATTTTTTTGATTTGAAAACGAGTATGGGTGAAATTAAATACCCCAATGTAACGCAAGTAGTAAAAGCTGTGCTTTGTTTATCACATGGGAACGCTGAAGTGGAAAGAGGGTTTTCAGACTCTTCCAGATACCTCACTGATGATAAGGCAGCCATGAGTGAGCGCACTTTAAATGCCGCTATGACAGTGAAAAGCGGAATGAAAGCATATTTTGGAAAACCACAGCTCGTACCTCAGACGAAGGAATTATTGAATCTTGCAAGAAATGCTTGCTCATCTTACAAGATATACTTGGAGAAGGAGAAAAAGAGAAAGGAAGAAGAAAAACGTAGAAAGGAAGATGATAATATCAAAAGGGCTGAAGAAGAAAAGTTGAAAAAAAACTTAACTATTGAGCGAAGTACTATTGCTAATCAGGAGGACAAGTTACAGGAACTAAAAAAAAATCAAGAATCAAAAAGAAAAATTGAAAATCAACTTTTCGATGAAGTCAATAAAAAAATAAAACTGGCGTTGGACAAAATATCACTTGCTGAGGTCGAAGTTGCTAATGTTTTGCTTCAGGGTGTAAAAGAAGTGAGAAAAGAAGTTGCAAAACAGAAAAAAGCAGTTGACTCAGCAGAAAAAGAAGTTTCTCAAAAAAAAATCTAAATTAATTTCCGAATTTTTCAAAAAATAATCAGTTTGAATTGTGTACTTTTCTTGTTCTATTCTTAAGTCAGTTTTTTTCGTTTTAAATAAAACATTTTACCATTTGACTCAAACTGATTATTAATTTAAAATATTTATATTTATAAACTGTTGTCTACTTTTTAAAAAATATATTATTTTTAAAAAAATTGACTGTTGTATTTTTATCCTGACTTTATATCTGACTCAAAGTAATGTTTTAAACAATAAAATGTTGGTCCGTAGATGGTCCGCAATTTTAAATATATGGTCCGTAAAGTCCGTATTTTCAAGTGTTTTTATTGGTTCGAGCCCTGAAATAGTTATATTAAGCTATGTTTTACTAGTTTTTCTGCATTTGACAATATTTTGATCACTTATAATAGACAGTCCATTAGATATCTGCAACGTAAAAAAGATAAATAAATTGCTTTACAGCTTTCTAAATGATCTACTATCATTCCATCATTCTAATTAAAATCTGATATTGGTATCGTTACTGCAGATGGCATACATCATATTAATGTTCGAAATAAAGTAGGACGTGAAAAATCTAAACATGGAAAGTCTCTTAATTAGAATAATATTGGAAACTCAGATATTAAATCTATAAAATGTTTATATTTCTAACTTATACGTTTGTCCTTGCTGAAATGTGACAGACCTATAAGTTCGAAAAGAACTGCCTCCGTTAACGGTTTATTCTGTTTTGGTTTTTAGGCTGTCTTTACCGGGGTCTTCACAATGCAGCAGAAAACAGGCGAACGCACACGGACGCGGGCACGTTATCCATGCAAAATAGGCACGTATCCGTACACGTTTACCAGCTTAGACTGTCTTCACAATGCAGCAGAAAACGGGCAAATGCGCAAGGACACGGGCACGTTATCCATGCAAAATAGTCCCGTGTCCGTACACGTTATCCCGTTTCTGATGCATTGTGAGGTGGTCTTCACAATGCAGCAGAAAACGGGCGAACGCGCACGGATACGGGCACGTTATCCATGCAAAATAGTCCCGTGTCCGTACACGTTATCCAGTTTCTGTTGCATTGTGAGGTGGTCTTCACAATGCAGCAGAAAACGGCCGAACGCGCACGGATACGGGCACGTTATCCATGCAAAATAGACCCGTGTTTATGTTGCATTGTGAAGACCACCTGAGGTTGTCTTTACAATGCAGCAGAAAACAAGCGAACGCGCACGGACACGGATCTATTTTGTATGAATAACGTGACCGTGTCTGTGTGCGTTCGCCCGTTTCTTCAGTACAAAAATTATAAAGCATAAAATGAAGTTCAAAGAATTAATTATCTTACCAAAATAAAATCATCATAAAAACATTACTCGTCAAATATCATACATAACCCAGTCCCATTTGAGCAAAGAACGTCGAACGAAGCCATAAATGCATAAAAGATCATTCATAGCTGAGCTGCCTGTGTAGGCAGTAATGAGATAGAAAATAGTCAACATTGAGAACACGAATCACGTAGTATTCCAATTTATATTGCTTTTTACCCAGATAGCCTACCTTTAACGCTGTATCTACATGTAAACTCCAACTGCACATTTTTACGCAGTACGCAGAGCCAAACAAACATTAAGTTTGTTTGTTTGCCAACAGTAGCGACTGTTGGCAACAGATTTTACAATCTGTCTACTGCATAAAATCGCACAATTCGACTTACCGTTTAAATACAGCGTAACGCTGTATATACATGAGCACCAAAAATAGGGTAATGTTACCTTGAGTGGACAGCCTGAAATATCTCTATGAAGTGATAGTCGCAATTTAAAATTAATCGCATGAATATCAGCACTACCCTCGAAAACCATAAGTAAGTGTATTTTGAGGTGTGTAGACACATTCTTGAGCACAATGGAGCTTTTTATTAAAAATGACTTTAAAAAATTGCATGATACAATTTTAATCATTGTTACAGCTCTGAAAATATTGTGTAAATAGTGATTTTAAATGTGTAATATTTTTCTTTTGTTACTTTGAACATTGAAGTTTATCGTCTAAAGTTAGTAAGCCATAATTATGATGATGAGTGAAATGACACATGTTTCGCTTAAAAATAATCTGCTACTTTTAGTGGAACACTATTTGAAACTTTGAGTGGACCATCGATGCTTTCCATTTCAATTCAACCGGGCTATTCGGGACATGTTCTTCGATTTCGATGTAACTCAGATATGTTGCTCTCTGGTCAAAATAATGAAACACGTATTTGTTTGTTTGCCCGAAAAAAATGTTTCCAAGATTTATCGGCAATTTTATTTTTCGGGTCAAAATCGAATTTTTTAATCATATAAGAATTTTTCTTCAAATGCTCATAACTTTGTTAAAACTAAATCGATTTTCATAATTCTTGTTTCAAAATATTCGTTATTACTTGCACTATCGATTTCATGTATAAAAAATTGCAGAGTCAGTTAGACATTTTCTATTTTGAAAAAAGCAAAAAGTGCGAAATTTTTTTGAAATTCGATGTCTCAAAAAGTGTATTTTTTCTGTTTAAACTTTTTCCAAATCAAGGGGACATCTTGAACTTAAATTTAGCTAGGTGGTCAGTAGCTAAAATTCGTTGCTTTCAAGCAATGAATTTTTGAGAAAAACGTGTTTTTTCGGTACAATCATGAACTGCTTGGTAAATATCGATTAAAATATTATTCCTATTACAAAAAAATGCCAAAAATTTATTCGCTTTATGATTATGTTGTTAACATCAAAATATTGGATTTCTGGACGTCTCGGGACTGGACAGTCCCCGTGTCACCTACGGTCTCTACTACCTTCGCAGCAAACATGCCCTGCTTTGATCCTCCTCCCAATGTTAGGAGGGTGTCTCCTTTTTGTGTGGGCCTTGTAACCACCACTTCGGAATGGTACAACTCTGGCTTAACCTCTTTTCTAATATTACTGATGACAGACGCGTACGTTTGACCCTCAGCTACCTTAACCAGCATTGTCTTTGGCTTCTGCCTGGGCTTTTCCACAGTGGACTTCGGATCAATGGAGGTGGCCGACATTTTCGAACCTGAGAGGTTTGGAACTTTTAGAAGCTTTGCGTTTCCCGCAAAGGTCCCATCAGTTTTCGGCTTTTTTGTCCGCTCCTTAGGCGGGCTGTTTTCTATCTGTTGGATATTGTCGATCGTAAAAAAGATAAAGTTTATTTCTTTGTTGGATTTTTTAAATGAACTTGAAAATTTCAGTTAAGGATGAGTTTTGATTTATAACTTGAATAAAATAATATTTTTGACATCTATATTCTAGACAAACGTTATTAGGTTGGTTAAGAAGGGACGAACGATCTTGAGCACAAACGACATTGTCTTGTATATTGTACTCATAAAACTTGTAATGGGACAAACCTTTTTTTTGGCAAATGGATTTTCTAATAGTCTCAGAATTTTGAATGAGTGGGTCTGTGCGACGTTGCCAATTTTCCCAAATTTGGTAGGCAACATTGTAAAAATGGAATGGCCAAGGAAACGGGGTCTCTTGAGTGCAGTACTCTGAGAGATGCGAAGAATTTTAATTAGAATAAATGTATACTTTTAAGGAATTCACAGTTTCATCATTTTTATTTGCACCTGAACTTTTAACACAATTTTAAGCAATTTATTTGACTAGAATAAACACTATCTTTTATTTTTTTTTCCTTCCCAGTGCGATCATTCGTATCTGCCTCGCCTGGATGCACTCGTGCAATCTTCGGCGCTCCCTGCGCTTAATGTCACAATCAGTATCTTGCAGACCCGGTCGAACCTCTGGTCCGATTGGTCTGTCTCACCGTGCTTGGCATGGGCACCGTCCTTTATGATCATCGAGACGTTTGTCGGTTTCTCACAGGCTTTAAGCATTTCTTCTACTTGTAGTTTTATCCTAGCAGTGATCTCTTCTTCTTCTTCTTTTCGCAGTGCTATACTGCGCTTCCTGTCTTTATTGCAACTGTCCAAGTCTTTAGCAGTTGCGTTGCTGAAGACGCTTCTTTCTCTTGCGACACTAACAAGGCATGTCAAACTAAAAGATCTAGACGACAGTTTGTCCTTCACCCATAGGTTTGTTGGCTTTAAAAACTGACGCTTTTCTTCTCTTGGGGCATTGGTTGATCCGGGAAACAAGAGGTCCTCTCTCGGAACACTGCGGTCATTGGATTTCGACGCCTGGAAGCCCGCTTGCTCACTCTCAGCCGCCGGGACTTGGGTATCCCTCTCCTGCACCGTACATTCAAACTCTTTACTCAAACTCATCATAATTTTGTTTTGGTTAATTTGTCAGGGTACCACCCCTATCTGGCTTTGATCCGAGCCGACTATTTCATTTTATCGGTAATACCTACTACTATCTAGAAGGCATTCCCCTATCTGCAACCGAGGGATGCGCCCGATAGGAGTCCAGCAACTCCCACGTGCGTAATATAATATTACACATTGTCATAATATAATATTGCGCATGTGCCATGGTCTATTCCTGCACATGTGACTACAACCTTATCACAAACAACACTATTAAACATGTGTTAATTCCATTCCACTAATCCTCTATTCCTCCAAAAGTGACTGAAAATCTAACCTCAAACGACAATATTAAATATGTATTAATGTTATTCATCTAATCCTCTATTCCTTATGAAGTTACTGATTGCCCAACCTCAAACAACTAATTAATTCTGTTTTACTAATCCTTCATTCTTGGATCAGAGTCACCAATGATGGGCCCTGAACCTGCACTGGGCATAATGCAAAGTGGGGTGAAAGAGGCTATCAATAGGTAAATACAAGGAAGGCACGAAAAAGTTTGGGCGGCTACGGAAGTGGGACGGCAGATGAGGGAACTGTTAGGCTTAACCCTAAACAAGGGCCATTCGCAAAGCCTTTTGAAGCTCAATAAAACCAGTGTGCGAACCTTGATCAGGTTACTCACTGGGCACGGTCTTCTTAATTATCATCAACACAAAGTTGGAAAGCAAAACTCTCCATTGTGTAGGAGGTGTGGGATTAAGACAGAGTCATCAGTCCATGTTTTATGTCATTGCCCTGCTTACGTTAGGGAGAGACATATGAGTTGGGGAAAAGCGTTCGCGGACCCTAGTGATATTACGGATCTTCCTTTGGAAAATATCTTGACCTTCTGGAAAAGGACAGATCTCTAAAAAACCCGGTTATTTGAGCTGATTGGAATGGGTACAATAGGTGTCACACCTAAGTGCCTAATTCCGCAAGGGAAAACCTAATCTGCTTAGTTAATAGAATAGAATAGAATAGAATAGAATAGAATAGACTGAAAACCTAACATCAAACAAAACTATTTTCTGCCAAAATTAGAGGCAAGTGGGGACCTATCGATTATTGTAGTCTGTGTTGAAGAGATGAAAACGTTTATGGTTTAGACATGAGTTTTTACATGGCACCATTTTTAAACAATGGTCAAAGTTGGGAAAATAAGGTTTTTGAGTGTTCCTATCTTCCCTAATTATCTGATCAAAAAAAGTTTCCTCGAAACATGACAGCCCTTAAAAGTATCTATAAAATGATAGATCGCAAAAGTACATTAGATAATTTGTTTACTTGCAAATTAATTTAACCCACCTAAAATGGCACTTTTTTAATTATTTAACAACTTTTGAAAAAACGTTGTTAGATGTTTTATACTTTCTGAAAGCATGCCCTTCAACACCTTTAATAAGTGTGCAAAACTTGGCCCTTGTCCGATAAACAGTTTATGCACAATGTTATCTGTTTTTAAAAAAACTAGTTTGCGTAGGTGTAATTTCTTATCCGCGGGCTGCACAGATTTCAATGTTATTAGGCTCCTTTTGCTCAGGAAAAGTCCCCCTATCATGTACACTTTAGTTCATAACGATTTTATAATAATAAGTGATAAAAAATGACCCCCCAAAAAGGGATACGTTTTCTTGCGATAAACAAATGCAATAAATCGTCGCTTGGGTGCTAAACCATACCATTTCAGAAATGCTTTAAAAAACATACCGTTTCAAGTACGTAATGAGAAGCATACTATTCTGCAAAAGCGTTGAAAACCATACCGTTTCAGCTGACTTTTGAAGACCATACCATTTCGAAAGCGAAAAATATTTTCTTTTATTTTAGTTTGGCAAAACTGACAGAGATTTATCATGGTTAGATTTTTAAAAAATACATGCAAGTAAACGAAAATGGGATTTGAATAATTTCGCTCTTTTAAGTACTTATAATTTCTTTTTGCAAAAGAAACAATCAAGTTAATAATATTTTATTCAACTTTTCGCAATAATGTCCACTTTATTTAACGCTTTAAAGTCAGACAAGCTGTTCCTTACTTCACTCCCGTCATTATTTCACGCTAAACAGTGAAATAATCATTATTAGACTCAAAAGTGTGAAATAATGGAAGCCGACGGTGGCTTCCAACTTTTTAATAAAATAATTAATTACAGCAGAAAATACTAACTTAATGTCTACATACTGTCTTTTTTCCATTTATATGTTAGGTAATTAATGTAAAGTTGATTAAATTGTAATATTTATAGAAAACTTGTATTGCAAAAAATATTAATAAATATTAATATTGAGTGTTTAATATACAAATATTATTTCTATGAGGAACTAAAATGGTTATCAAATAAACACTTAGTTTAATTCTTAAAAAACGTAAATTTACATATTTTAAAATTTTCGATTATCTACTAAAGTATGATCTACAAAGTGGGCCCTGTTCAAGCGGACGTACATATATTCACATTATCTATGATATTAAAGCAATCTGATTGTAACGTTGTCTCTCACACGCATCTCTTTTCCCTAGACGGCGTTGGTGAGAGAGAACACGTCACAGTGTAAATGAAACAGTTAAAAATTTAGCAGTACCTATTTTAATTTTATAAACGTTATGCTTCCCTCGCGGAGCTAACACATGCTTTAATTTCGGGTAGATCATAAAATATGTCTCGTCAGTATTGAATAAGCTACTTGGATCTTACAAATTATGTAACTAATTTTCTTTTAATAAATACTCGTATATTTTTCTTTTGATAAGTACTCGTATATTTGTCTGAATCTGCTACGAACACCATTTTCGCTGCATCATGAACTAGCACAACTTGTAACTCCTTCAGGAGATCCTTTGGGAAGGATAGGGTTTCTCTTTAAAAAGCTTCGATACCAATTATCGAATGGAATGTTATCAATAAAAGGAGTATTTTATTTATTTTGGCCCAAAAACTAGTTATGTATGTTAAATTTCTTTTTAGGGAATCGTATTCGGCGGTACTCCATGATTTCCAATTTACTAATTTCTCTTATCTACTCTACCCTTTTGCAGAAGATGGACCTGCAGTTATTTTTTTTAAATTTAATACTTCAATCAATGTAATAGTGAAAAACAACTAAAACCGAACAATCACTATCATATAATCAAAATAGCAACAAGAAAGCTTGCAGATTTTAAAATAGGTATAACAACAAAAAATAAATCGCGTACGTTGTTGAAACTGCTATAATATGTGCAATATGATCAATCGCTATCAGGGGATCAAAAACTGTACCATTTACCCCTATATAAAAAATCAAATACACGGAAAAAATAAGTACGAAAAATTAAAGGAAAAGTGAATGAATTATTCCAGTATCTGGTACTGGATCCATGGTGCTAGAATAATTCATTACCTTTTCTCAATTTTTTCATATTAATTATTTCAAATTTTTGCTCATTTATGTCGCATCTAAAAGTCGAGTACGCTCAAGGAAATTTTCATGTACTTATTTTTTCTGTGTAAGAAGTATAGCCTAAATTCTTTTCCCATAAAAAAAAGAATTCCTTAAAACAGTAGTTAATTTATAACAAAATTAATGCAATATGTAGGAATTAGTGAAATTTATAACAATAACGCTTTCAGTAGCTGAATTATTCATTCATAAATTTACTTGAAAATGCGAAATTGAAATCTTTAGCTTTTCTGGCGAAAGAATGCAAAATCTCAACATCTGACTTTGTTGTCCAAAATTCCCAATCGTACTTGATTCTTGAGAACAAAAACTTCATCTAACAATAAATTATATGAATTGCTTTATAAAAACATATTAAAGACATTTATATTTTTAATTATTGTTTTTCTAATAATTAATTAATAGATGCTTATTTAAACTAAATAAGGAAACATTGTAGAAAAGTAATTCTTGTACTTTGCCAGCATTGCAAAAATAAGCAGTATTGTGTTTATTTGTGTAAGCTATGAGAAGATAAGAAGTGCAGTTGCGTTTTAAAATCTTTAAAGAAAAGTTTGAAAGAATAATATTGTAAATGTATGTTTATGTTTTCAGTAAAGCATGCATACTGACATATTTTAGAGTACAAGGACACAAAAATTCTATGTCTCATGCCTTTTTGCACACATGCGGAATTATGCTATTGCGTGCAAGCAGCGATGGAGACGGAAACGGAACAAAATTAGAATTTAATTTCGCTCCGTTCCGTGCCAAAGGCTCGGGACGAAAATTTGTTGGAATTTTGTTTCATTCCAAGACACTGAACGAAAATCGACCGGACTTTTGTTCTGTTCCACGGCATGGAAGGAGAGTCGATCGGACTTTAGTTTCGTTCCAAAGCACGGAACAAAAAAAGATCTATTTTCGTTCCGTGCCAACTTTTAATATCTCTAATTTAAAAAAAGAAACAAGCAAAAAATTGTAAAGAAGGGAAATATTTTTGTACTTTGACACGGAACAAAAAAGGTATTTGTGAATAGTTGAAGTAACTTAAACATTCTGAGAAGCCGCTTCACTGAATAAGTACTAAAGTGTTTGTTACGCAGCTAAACACTTTTCCATTCTTCTTACTTTCTCACAGGACGAATTGTAATTGTGAAAATTTTAGATTTTCTAAAAACAGTTTAGTTCTTGGACATGACTTTAAAGTCATGTCCAAGAACTCGGTCGATAAGTTAGGAATCTACGTAAATTTTTATTTTTTCCTGAAGTTTCTTTTTAAAAATAATAAGAAATCAGACATTCATAACGCACTTGAAGGTATCCTACGATAATTTCCAAAGTTTGAAAGAAATATCTTTTCTAGTTTCACAGTAAGTAGTGAGAAACAAATAAGTCGATAAGTCTGTTATCGACTCACTTGTTTCTCACTACTTACAGCGAAACTAAAAAAGGTATTGCTCTCGAATTTTGGGAATCATCGTAGGAGATCTTCAAGTGCGTTATAAATGTCTGACTCATTATTATTTTTAAAAAGAAACTTCAGGAAAAAATAAAAATTAACGTAGATTCCTAACTTATCAACCGAGTTCTTAGACATGACCATCGACTGTATTTAACTGAAAAAGCGTAAGTTCGAAGCAAATATCCAGATGTACATACCTAGGGGAGAGGGTTTCAGGTTGCCACTGCGGGAGGGGGTTTCAGGTTGCCCCTGCTTGCAGGTTGCCCCCCCCCCCCCCCAAAGTATTTTGACATTCTAGCAGTGTTAATTTTAAAATTCTAATTGAGAAAGAAATGCACAAAATAGTTCTTACTTTTTATGTGCTTTGGATCAGACAAATGTAATCACATACTGTTTGCTGAGCAAAAGATTAAATTTCTCTTCTCATTTAATTGAATAAATAAGATTTTAATTTTTGGAAGTTTTAACAAATTGAACATTTTTATATACACTGAAAAAAATTTGACCTACAGCTTCAACTACCATAGGATAGTTGAGTGAAAAGTAGTTAAAGTAACTGTTTTTATAGTTATTCTGACCTTTTTGCTATAGTTAATTTAACTACTTTTGAAGTAGTTGATACATAGTAGTTCATTTTACATAAATACGTAGTTAAATTACAACTACGGAACTACTCAACTACTATATGTAGTAAAATCTACTACTTAAAGTAGTAGTTTCAATTACATTCCTAGTTCTTT
>WNHD01015250.1:0-10756 GCA_011057455.1 Ganaspis sp. Gsp50 | reverse complement strand
TAAAATACCTGTAAATTGTTTATTTCTGTAAAATGTGCTCTCGAATGATTATCAGGTGATTATAAAATGTTAAAGTATGTACAAAATGTTGAAGTATGCACAAAATGTAAAAATTTATACAAAATGTAAAAATTTATACAAAATGTTAAAATTTATACAAAATGTTAAAATTTATACAAAATGTAAAAATTTATACAAAATGTTAAAGTTTATACTAAATGTTAAAATTTATACAAAATGTTAAAATTTATACAAAATGTTAAAATTAATACAAAATGTAAAAATTGATACAAAATGTTAAAATTGATACAAAATGTTCAAGTATACACAAAATGTTCAAGTATACATAAAACCTTAAGTATAACATAAATTTCTGTAAGTTTTAAAAACCCGTCAAGACGCGATTAACAATTTAAATTTCTGCATATTTTTCGATTGGAAATAAATCAACTTTGATGGTAAACGTCTTCTTAAGGAAAGCAATCATCGCTTATGTCGATCGAGTGATTGGAAGAGGCAAAAGTTAACAGGTAATCGTTATTCGCGGAAGTGTTCAATAGTGCTTGTCACATTTATCGATCAGGGAAATTTTGCAGCCAAGGCAAGTTGCACATATTGATGAAGGAAATAAGTGAAAAATTATAATGAGTAGATAGACGAATTGAGCTTTTTCTTAAATTGACGGTATTTGCGGTTACTCCAACCTTTAATTACGAGTATCGTTAAGTTAATGACATTGCAATAGCAGGCAAACTTTATAAAAGACAGCATATCAGATCTTTTTCTATATAATCTCAATATTCTTTTCTGCAAACAATTTCTGTAAAAAATGTATTTCTGTAAAAAATGTACTTCTATAAAAAACTGTATTTTTTTCTATGTAATATCTTTAGATTATATTTTCGGTACAATATCTCAAGATTATATAGAGTACCTTTTTCCGATGTAATAAACGCATTGAAAATAAGTAAAAAAAATTTAAAAAGTTAAAACGAAATAAAAATAAGGAAAAAAATACAAATAAGTAAAAAAAATACAAATAAGTAAAAAAAATACAAATAAGTAAAAAAATACAAATAAGTAAAAAAATAAAAATAAGTAAAAAAAATTAAAATAAACAAACAAAATAATTCACAGTTTATCGAAACCATGATTGAATACCCCGAGTGTTTTCTTCTTGTTTACAATAACTGAAGAAGTTTGCAATAACACGGCTTTCTCGATTTTATGGAAACTTCTTAGATGTTAGTAAAGATGCGAGTTTGCATAAAACATCGAGAATGCTATTGATTTAAGGGTATGAATGATTGAAGAGAATGTTTTGGCATCTTGTAAAAGGCAAGCTTTGATTTGAAAGTGGTTTCCTTTTGAGTTAAAAGGTAGAGTAAAGTTGTAAGGGAACTATCTGGAAATTTGGACGGGTGGTGTATGAGTATAGGGACGATGTGTTAGTTAAGGTTCGGGAGTCCAGAGGCTATCGACGATACCAGTAATGGAAGAAGGCTTCTGGAAGCAGAGTTTCGAGAACCTGGGAGCTTTACGTCAAAGGAACTTCCTGCACTCCCTTTGGATTATCTTCGTGGGTTATCGGAGGCAAAATAGGTTATGATTCACCATACGTAGTTCGGAGGGTTCCTATTCGGAAATTCGCTTTGAACGCCTACGGTAACGACCTATTATCCTCGTTACTGTTGCATGCAACTGGGGAAGACGACAATGATGCAAAGTGACTTCCGGCACCACCCAAGAACAATTCACAATGCCTCCATTCTACCCGTATTTCACTAAAATCCCTCATTCTACTCTCATTATTTTCCAGAAAATATCTGTATCATTTGCTTTACATGTATTCAAAATCGATCAACTTTATGGATCATCAAATAAATGTATTTCTTTCTCCGCGATTTCAATCCACAGGAATCGTGTCCGTAGCCGACTTTTAACACGCGTACTCGCATTGTATTTAATAAAGTAAATGTGTAACCTTTGTATCAAAGAAAGTAACCAATTTTTGTAACAAAGGCTACAATTTTTTTATTCTAGAACGCTGATAAGAATGATAGTAAAAAGAATGTAAAGTAATGTGAAAAAAACGAAGAATGATAAGAATGTAAAAAGTGCGAAGAATAAGAATTTGAAGAGTAATAAGAACACGAATCTGAAGAGTAATAAAAATAAGAATCTGAAGAGTAATAAGAATAAGAATGTAAATAAAAAGAATAAGAATGAACAAAAAACCAAGAATGATATGAATATAAATAATAAGAATTTGAATGCAAGTAGCAAAATGGCCCGTATAAAGAAAAGCGACTGGTTGAGAAGGTCTGGTCGTAAGTTGGAATTCCACATAAAAGAATCTTCACGTTACCCTTGGGATACTCGGGAAAGAGTGGAGATGCGAAAAATAAGGGTGGAAGAAATTGGCTGTCAGCTCTGGTTACAGCTGATGTTCTTCTAATTAAGCGTAGAATAATAAAATGAGAAATGCGATTTGCATTTGAATGTGAATATATCTGAATGAGAAATGAGAATGCATAAATTGATTGTTTCTAGATTCTTTTCCACGAGAAGATGAATCGCTTGTTGTAAAATGGCTTTAAACTTGGCACTAAAGTGGTAATTAATGGAGTACTTGTTTTGCGAAAAATATGAGCGAAAGAGGAATAATTAGCGGGTACGGAAAATGTGAGAAACGAGGCTGCTTTCGGAAGGACATGAGAGGGAGGGTCCAAAACCAACTAGTAAGGCGTGTAAACCTGACCCCGGACACTCTCCATTACAATCTCCCACATCCTCAACTTATTTGCAATTCTTCTCTTCAGTGATTCTCAAACATTCCTCCAGACAAGTTTTTATTTTTTATTCTTTTTGTTTTATTATTTTATTTTCGTTTTATTATTTTATTTTATTATTTTAGTTCATTATTATTATTTATTTCATTATTTATTTTATTTTATTATTTTATTTTATTATTTTATTTTACTATTTTATTTTATTCTTTTATTCGCATCGTCAACTTGTATTAATAATTATACTGATTTTGCAGAAGATAACTGGAATCGATTTGCGTAGGCTCAATTCGAACTGCAGCAAATTTGAACCGTTGCGCTAGTCTATACACTATGACTCGTTTTGATAACTATTGTATTAATAATTATTAACCCGTATTATCTCCTTTTAACCGTATTATTTCCTTTTTTTTAATCAACGTCTCCTTTTATTTATAATCCATGGAAACATAAACGATTTTGAAAATTCAAAATGGCGGATGCAATATGGCGGAAAAACTTTATGTAATATGGATGATGATATGCAATATGGCGGAAAAACTTTATGTAATATGGATGATGATATGTACAACACGTTTATACGTACAAAAGAAAAAGTTTGAATAAATAGGAAAATTTTAGACACTTGTTATTTTATTATAAGAAGGATTTTGTTATAAGAAGGAGAATAGAAGAAAATAAGTTGAGTCCTTTGAAGTATTTTTGAATTCGTTATGGGCTAATTTTAAGATAGATTGAGAGCCACTGGGTAAGTAACGATTGTGGATAAAGGAGATTAGACGCTTGAGAAGTTCTTTGCTATGAAGGCATAACTAAGGTTTATTAACGATTCTCTTCTCTTCTCTACATCTTGGTCTGCGGCTATGATATCTACATAACATACATACACAACCTTCCTCAATTATGGAGCTTTTTTCCTTTTTTTTTTGCTTGCTTCTTTCTTTTCTCTTGCTTCCTTGTTTCCTTCGATATCGAAGGGTTCAAGAGACCTTTCCCTGAGGGACCACCAACAAGATCGTTACTTTGTCGTCGTTTTTTCTACTTTTTTGAGATAAACTCAAATTTAATTCAGACCACTGGGACTGCCAATCTCAATACCCAACTTTAAGGAAACATTCTGATCCCTGATGGAAACAAGTATCCCTGCAGCAATCTACTTTTTGCAATTTTCGGCATTCTTTTCAAGTGATCTCTTGGCATATGGTGAAAGAATGTAACAAGAATGTAACGAGAATATTAATTTTTGTTTTGTTTTCTTATCATCTCTTGTCCATATTTTATTTTTCCACCATCACATTTGTTCCATTTTTCCACTCTCCTCTTTCCAACAATTTTCCTCCTTTTTTCTGTTAACCACGATTTTCTCTTAATCACGATTTTCTGCCAATCTTCCGTTCATCCAATTTTTTAAGCACTTTTTGTCGTTTGTTCTAAATTTCCCTCATTTCCTTTTGTTTAAAATGCAAATAGAGCCGAAATCGAATGAAGAATTCGCTCTCTGGCTGAAAGAGAAGAAAAATCCTAGAAAATTGCAATTCAATTAGAGAATGCTTGGCCCATTTTTGGGATAACTGGAGGAAGTTGTTGACAGTCTGCTTGAAAGGTAGAATTGCTTTCTGGTGAAAAAGTTTGTTTGTCATCATTGATTTGGGCTTGAGAGGCAACAGTGAGATTGATTCAAGAAGGAAATTTGCTCTTAGAACACAAGCCAGTTGAAATTCTTGCAGAAAAGGTGTAGAAAATGGGTCTCTGCTTTCTTTCACGTGGCTTTCGCGTTCATTGTACAATTCTCAGAAAGAAGGAGTCGCGACTCGGACAATAAAGCACTGGCTTTCGCGACAGCTCGAAATTAACGTTTCTTTGCAAGCTTTCAGCCAAGATAATCGTTTTACTCCCAACATTCGTTGGACGAAAGAGTCGCGCTCTGACGATCAAAGGCAACTCTCGGGGGTGAGACTCCAACAGACTTCATCTTGATTTAATTTTCTAGTGTTGCTACCTTTTCCGTATGTGTAATTCACTCAAGTCCAAGATTTCACTCTTTCATCTCGCACTTTTTCAGAAAATGCTCCGTGAAAAGTTTGCAAACATTTTTTCGTAATGTATGGAAATACTTTAGCAATTATTGCTGATGAACTAACTGTGTTTTAACATCACGTTTACTTGTTGCACGTTTTTTGGTGTACTTTTTTGTATTGCACGTTTTAGTGTTGCACCTTTTTTGTGTTGCACTCTTTTTTGTTGCACGCTTTTGTTAGTTTACGTTTCGAAATCAGAAAAATGCAATTTTCCATTTTGAGAATCACTGTTTTGCTTGAGGGGAATAATGCAAAAGGAGAATGGTTATGATGCTTACAATCATAGTGTCTAACATTATTCACTAGACATAAATCAAAGAGGGGCAGTAAAAGTTAAGTAGCTCTAAAATAGTGTGGAGAATTTTTAAAGGAAATGAGAAGTTAGAAAAGGTAGTTTTAATCCTTCTGTTTGCACCAGCTTTTTCATTATTCTCGTTTATTACCATACTGAGTCTGATTCTTTGTGTAGGTCTGCCTTTTATAGCTTCCTTCTTTCTTCACTTGGTCATTCATCATTGCCTTTACACTTTTATCCTTTTTTCATACGTCATTTTGATTTATCTTTCAATTTTTATTTACTTCACTTTTCAACTGACAATGTCTCTCCTCCTGAGGACTAATTCCAAGCTACAATCTCAATTCCAGTCATGTGATTCCAGTATACTGACGTTTCGACATTATTGACGACTCGATATCAGCCGTGTTTTCCGGTGCTTCGTTATTTTCATTGTTTTCTTGCTCTTGTCAAACGTCAACTATAATAAAATTCGATACTCCTTTTTCTGCTGCTCCTACTACTTTTCTTGCTTCCTTTGATTCGCTTTTTACCAGCTATATGATTTATTGCTTTATTTTGACTGGTTTTTAACATTATTACGTTTTCTCTGCTTTTCGTGATTGATATATTTTTAATCGTTTCAATATTTGTTGTGTTTGTTTTGTTCCATTTGTCTGCTACGTTTTTCACATTTGTTTGCTACTTTTGTCACATTTGTTTGCTACTTGAAACCTAGAAAAACTTTGTTTACTAAGAAACCTAGAGAAACTTTGTTTATTATGAAACCTAGAGAAATTTTGTTCATTAAAAAACCTATAGAACCTTTGTTTGATAAAAACAAAAGCCAATTTTTCTCTCATTTCTTGAACATCTTTCGCCGAGACATGCAACAATCTATCTTTGATAATCTAATCACAGAATGGCATTACAAGCATCCACTGTTCATTCCTTATACCTCTAATAACATTCATTGCATTTCGACTGGCTCGCCAAGTCCGTTATGACTCTGTAATGCCTGCGTCGGACATGTAAAAATGCCTGCATACTGCGATTGGAGAGGAGATATAGACGTTGTTGAATATCGAGAAAGACATGTCGTTGTTACTCAGACACCAAGTGTGTAAATGTATAAGCGTAAGTCTGTAAATGTAAAAGTGTGTAAATGT
Source organism: Ganaspis sp. Gsp50 (assembly GCA_011057455.1). NCBI lineage: Eukaryota > Metazoa > Arthropoda > Insecta > Hymenoptera > Figitidae > Ganaspis > Ganaspis sp. Gsp50. Next base: position 4,446 of record WNHD01015250.1, on the reverse strand, counting down.
AAAAGTGTGTAAACGTAAAAGTGTATAAATGTGAATGTGTGTAAATGAGAATGTGTGTAAATTTAAATGTGTGTAAATGTAAATGTGTGTAAATGTAAATGTGTATAAATGTAAATGTGTGTAAATGTGAATGTGTGTATACGTAAATGTGTAAATGTAATGTATGTAAACGTAAGTGTGTAAATATAAACGTAAACATACACACAGCTCTAATAGTGGAGCGTATGGTGCACCTGTCGAGCAAAAGGGAATCACAGCCAAGCCCGTCTAACCGGTACTGGCTTGTAAAATTTCCAAGTATGCGAATACACTCGAGAAGTACCCAACTTAAAGACAGGAATCCGGGGGATAAGAATTTCTCCAACTTTACTCTCCGCGCCCAAAAGTCTTGTCCATTTTTCTTACTCTTTATGAAGCCAGTCTTCGTTTCTGCTGCTCCTTAAATTTCTTTTTTCGGCATACTTTTAAATTAGCCAAGGCTCTGTTGAGGGTGCCTTGCCGGAAATTAACTTCGGGCTCTTACAGCGTCCCTAATTTAGCAATACGACAACCGTATGCCGCCTCAAGGCTGTGCAAAATTTTCGGTCCACGTGAAGGATATCATCATTCGACAATAACCAACAATGTCATAAGGATAACGAACACAAAATTTACAATAAAACAGAAATAGAATAAAATTGTGCGTTTAATAGATACGGATTGAATGTGTTCAAAATAATTTGAATCCTTAGTATATCTACAATGTATCTATGGTATATCTATATACTATGATAACTATGGTTTAAAATTTAGATGTACGATAGTTCTGTAAGTTTTTTAATTAAAAACACTTTAGATTGAATGTTTACAGCTACTTGGTTGGCGAGGCGTTAATATAAAGATATTCTTTGAATTGAGGGACATAAAGAAGAGAGTTTATGTTATTTCTTCGAAAGTATCGATGTCTAGTTGCTCGGACACGCAACGGGAAATGCGCACAAGTTCAAGAGCATTCGTGCACGTCTGGTTTGAGAAAAAACGTAATCGTTGCAATCGCCTAACGCGTTGCAGTCTCTGCTCTGGAAGCACGGTTCGTGTGTTTCATATAAACGCTTCTTTCCTGTGCGAGAGACGAGAACTCGCAGAAATAAAATGTCCTGGGAGAGAGACGTTCAACCTATTTTCATTGTATCGCTGAAATGGAATCTTTATCACCAGAAGCGTAAAAACTTTCTTGTCTCGCATACCCAGTGATGTAAACATTATAATTCAGAGAGATATCTCCTTGTCAATCTTCTTTTTTTCTGCATTCTACTTGATTCTTCAATCTTCCATTTTTTTCCTTTCCCACCTCCTCTTTTCCCTTTTTCGTCTTTCATGGTAGAAACAAATTACTGCTTTTCGAATTTTTTATTTAGGTGTTCTTTTCTTTTGATTTTTGCTTCACTTGTTGATTTTTTAGATTTGGACTTGTTACTTTTTTATCAAGAAACTTCACTTTTTTTTTAACTTCACTTGTTATGTTCTTAAATTTTGACTTTACTTGCTGTTTTTCATTTTGAACTTCACTTGTTATGTTCTTAAATTTTGACTTTACTTGTTTTTTTTAATTTTGAACTTCACTTGTTATGTTCTTAAATTTTGACTTTACTTGTTTTTTTTTAATTTTGAATTTCACTTGTTATGTTCTTAAATTTTGACTCTACTTGTTCTTTTTTTGAATTTTCAACTCTACTTGTTACTTTTTATCTACAAACGTCTTGTTTTTATTTACTTTTTCAAAAACCAGAAAAAATTAATTAAGTACACGAAATATTGATGTTTTCGGTTGTTACTAAGTTTTGTTTAACAATCAAGAAAGTTGAAAAGTGTTCGTTTGACAATTTTGAATCGATTTGTACAAATCTAAATCAATTATTGCATCAGCAAATTAGAATCGTCTAGTTCACTAAAAAATTTGAAGAAACAAATTTTTAGTTTCCACAAAAAGTCAAGCAAGTGGCTGCGCATAGAAACTAAAAAAGTACACAGCTAAAAATAAACTTGAAAGACGTGAGCTTTCAATTATTCAATGAATCGAGCTAATTTTTAAAATTCCCTTTCGTCTGGAAGGAATCAATTTGAAAGAAGAATTTTGTAGTAGCAACTGATTGTATAATTTTCTGAAGCACGAATAAGGATGCCTTGGGCGACCTGCGGTCTGTGTTGTTTCTCAATGAAGTTGAGAACGCCACACGATTATTCAATGACGTGCGGCACGAGAGTCGAGCTCTTCGTGACACGTGTCTGTAGTCAACTGCAAGTGCACAAGAGCAAGTGTGTGATTTTGCCGGTTCGTTGATAACAGCAAGAATTTGCATACAAGTGACGCAGGTATACCGATTCCCAAACGGGAAGAACACTGGTCTCATTTGCACCCCATCCTGTCCTCATTCTTTTCTCCTTTCTTCCTCTTTTTAATAAATATATAAATATTGCATAAACTCTCCTTTTGCTTTTTATTAAGCGTCCTTTGCATCAAAGACAACATCATTTGCATTCTGATTTAATATTCTCATCATGCATACTAACATAATTATTATTTACTCCACGCTTAATTAATATTTTAATCAATTTAATAAATCTCTCGCATGCAAAATTGAATATTATGCACAAAGATTCATGTAAAGTGGTCATTAAACTGCTTGGCTTTTTCATTAAAAAGAGGTTTATCATTTGTGCGCTATTTTTTATTTGCGCGTGATTTATACTGTCTTTTATGTTCACGTTTATATTTATTGTATTTTTATTTATTGTCTTTACATTTGTTGTATTTATATTTACTGTATTTATATTTCTTATATTTATATTTCTTGTATTTATATTACTTACATTTATATTTCTTGTATTTATATTACTTACATTTATATTTCTTGTATTTATATTACTTACATTTATATTTTTTGTATTTATATTTCTTGTATTTATATTACTTGAATTTATATTTCTTGTATTTATATTTCTTGTATTTAAATTTCTTCTATATTTATATTTATCTCATATTTACCTCATCTTTGTTCAAGTCTTTGTTTATACATAACGAAATGAGATTTTTCAATTATTTAAATTAAATTGTAAAAATATAAATTATCAAAATTACAGAGTGTAAATGTTTTCTGTCAATTTTGCGATACCCGTTTTCAAAGTTTCAATAAAAGCTGTAAAAGTTCACGAAATTGGTTATTTACGAGTCGAAAAAAAATACAGTGTGAATAACAAATACAAAGTGTGAATTGAAAATGAATCCGAAAGATGGCGCCACTATGCAAAATGCGCGTGACGTCACAACTGTGTGGAAAGTAGCAATCTGACGCACGCGCAATTGCAACTGTGCGTAAAGTAATCCCTTTTAAGCCTACTGTAAAAAGCGTAGTTTAATATTGCAAAAAGAATTTCTAACGATACGAATAGTTACAATAGAAATAATAACAATAAACTCTCTCCTCTAAAAATAATAAATTCTCTCCTCTAGAGAAGTAAAAATAAAAAAACAATCACATAAAGCATGTTTGTTCTTTGTCATCCATTTATTTCTTTGTTTCAATTCTATTCTTTTATTGTTTCAATTAAAAATTCGTGTTTCAATTCCAAATACTTGTTTCAATTCTAAATCCAAATTTTGTTTCAATTCTAAATTTTTGCCTCAATCCTAAATTTTCGTTTCAATTATAAATTCTTGTTTTTATTCCAAATTCCTGTTTGCTTGGTTCATTTCTAAATTCTTGTTCTCTTGCATCAATTCCAAAATCCTGTTTTCTTGTTTCAATTCCAAATCCCCTTTCGTATTTTCTTCACCAAGTTTTTATAATTTTCCGATTCTTGTATTATAAAACATAACTACTCGGGTATTTTTACTTGCCGAGGTGTCCGATGATGGAGTTTTTCGATTTGCGAAGCTAAATGCGAGTGAAATGTGAATCTGGACGAATATGAATTTTGCATCTGACGTGTATGAATTTAAAGTGAGCAATATCACTTGAGAACATTAAAAAAGTCTCGGGAAGTCTAACAACAGAGAGAGCAGAAAGCGGCCTAGAAGTTGTGTGAAGTATGTTGCATTTTATTTATGACTGGGTAATGCATTAGATTTGTACTCGAAGAATGGGGTAGACCTAAAGGTAGTGTCGAATTCAGCTACCGCGCTTGCAGCATGAGAACAGCAGAGTGAGTGCTGCAAATTGCTGGTAGAACGTGCTTCGCGTGCTGATTTGCTTCTTGCACAGCAAAGTAAACGTAAAATTACGTTCGAAGCTTGAACACATTCTCCTGAGCGAGTCTTACGTCACCTTTTCTCTCCACATCCCAAACTTCATGAATCTCCAGTCGCTAATTTAATCTCAGCTCTCTCGGGTACACAAATCCCTGCAGATGTATTACTTTCTTCCTAATCATTTACTCCTACAAGGGCATCCTACTCTTAATTTATTT